>SJYX01007575.1:52736-107358 GCA_006410675.1 Oreotragus oreotragus
TCCAGTGTTTCTCATGATGTACTCTGCATATAAGTTAAATAAGCAGGGTGACAATATACAGCCTGGATGTACTCCTTTTCCTATTTGAAACCAGTTTGTTGTTCCATGTGCAGTTCTAACTGTTGCTTCCTGACCTGCATACAGATTTATTAATGGTTCCTTACAGATATATCTACAGATGTGAGTATATGAATGAGTTAGTATTCGACTGGCCAAAAAGTTCCTTCAGGTTTTTCCATAAGATGTTTTTGGCCAACCTAATATATACATGTATTTCATTGCTCTGTCAGGTGGGAGGGCTTAGAAATGATAGAAAGCCCATGACGCACATATTGCTTGACCTTTAATGCCTAGAAGCCAGCTGAAAAAAGGGTTCAATAGCCAAAGCGGGAACAAATGGGCAACAAGGTAAAGTAGTTCTGGATTACAACCCCAAGTATAAAATAAATGTCATGAATCCATCCTGATTCATGATTGAATAAGTAAATAAACAAAAAAAGAAGAAACAAATCTCCCAAGCAAAAGAATCCAAATAATTTATGTGCATACTCTGTCCTCTCCAGATGTGAGATGGCTTTCTAATCTTTAAATGTGGGCTGCACATAATGACCTTCTTCCAAAAAGTCCAGTATGAAAAGGAGAGTAGAGGAGGGGAGAACAATTTTACAATGTAGAAATCTGATAAGACTTGAGCCAAGTGATCAAAGTCAATGTCAGCCATGATAGCCATGTTAATCATTGATACAATTTAATGAAAATGACCCTTTATTTCAACTTTCTTCTTTCTGCCCTCTATTCATAATACCAGTCTCTGCTTAGTTGCTCAGTTGTGTCTGACTCTTTGTGACTTTTTGACTATAGCCTACCTGGTTTCTCTGTCCATGGGATTTTTTCAGGCAGGAATACTGGACTGGGTTGCCATTTCCTCCTCCATGGGATCTTCCTGACCTGTGTATCAAACTCCCATCTCCTGCATCGCAGGCAGATTCTATACCCACTGAGGCATCAGAGAAACCCAGTCCTAGTCTAATCATGGGGAAAATATCATGCAATTTCTGTTTGTGAGACATTCTACCTGATCAGAACTCCTCAAAATTGTTTGGGTCATAAAAAATCAAGGAAAGTCCAAGAACTCTCATAGTTCAGAGAAGCCTAAGGAGAAATCATAATTCAGTGTCATGCAATGTGGTATCCTGCATGGGATTCAAAACAGTAAAAAGAAAAGAAAAGAGCACATTAATTAAAAAGGGAGGCGGGGGGAGGGAAACCAAAATAAGATATAGTCTTTAGGTAGTCATATTGCTTCAGAATTGGCTCATTACTTATAACTAATGTACTATACTAATGTAAGATGTTAAAAATAATAAGGGAACCTGGGTTTGGGATTTTTGAGAATTTTCTGTGCTATTGCCATAGATGTGTGGGGTTTCTTTTTTATGTGTTTTTTTTTTTAATTTTTATTTTTACTTTATTTTACTTTACGATACTGTATTGGTTTTGGCATACATTGACATNTTGTGCAGAAGCTTTTAATTTTAATTAGATCCCATTCAAAGCTATTCTACAATTGAAAGATATTTGAAGTGAAATTGAGAATCTTTTTCTCATTTTCCTTTGTCTTTAGGCTTCTGAATAAACTACATTATATATTTCTGTAATGACCTTGAATCCATAGATCTCATTAATTCACTTATTAAATTTAATTCCTTTTAGATTTGTATTTGTATTTTCTTGGTTCGAAAATCAAATCATTTGAGAATAATGACAAGCTTGTTTTGTTGTTGTTTTTGCTCCATTTTTAAACCATGCGCTTTCCTTTCATTTGTTTCTCTTGTGACATTAGTTAGGACTTCCAGTACACTCCACAATTTCCTGTCCTATGTAATGTCCTTGTCACGTTTTGGAATCAAAGTTAGCTGGCCTCAGAAAAGGATGGTTAAGAATTTGCCCTGCATTATTTTTTTTCCTTTCTTTTTGGAAATGTCTGTTGAAGATTGATGGTACCCTTGTCTTAAATACTTCTCTTAAATTACCAGTGAATTCATATGAATTTTTGGTTCTTCTTCAGAGGAGGTATATTTTTTAAATAACACTTTCAACTTCCACAGATTTAAGAATCTTCAGTTGTATTCATTTTACTATAAGGTTTGGTCAGTTTCATTTTCTAAGTATTTTCTTTTATCTCAGTTTATTAAATATATTGGCATAAATTGTTCATAACATAAAGGGATTCATTTTCTTTTTGATGCCCATAAGATTAGTNCTTCTTCAGAGGAGGTATATTTTTTAAATAACACTTTCAACTTCCACAGATTTAAGAATCTTCAGTTGTATTCATTTTACTATAAGGTTTGGTCAGTTTCATTTTCTAAGTATTTTCTTTTATCTCAGTTTATTAAATATATTGGCATAAATTGTTCATAACATAAAGGGATTCATTTTCTTTTTGATGCCCATAAGATTAGTAATGATGTTTCCTTTTGGGGGAGGGGCTGGAAGAATGAAAAGGTAATAAAGAAAGAATATAGACAATATAAAGGTAAATTTAAATTTGGTTGAATACCTAAAACAACAAATATGGCAGAATCTTGAGGGGACTGTAACAACATAAGCATGAGTAGAGTATACTCTGACCATTATAAACTGTAGGTTTTGCTACATGAGCAAAAAGCCAGGAAGACTTTGGAACATCTGCATAGAATTCTGTGTTATGATCAAACTCAATATAGAAGAAAGTTAACCTCAACTACTTCTAATATTTATAACCATAGTGGGTAATAGCAACTATGTGCTAATCATACATTTTTAGTAATGGTAGGAGCCTTAGTAATCAACCTTATGCCCCATATAATTGTAATCAAAAACAAAATCAGGAAAAGAATAGAAAACCCTTAAGTTACATTTCACCACTTCATAATATTGCTCTTGATTAGCCCAGGTAGTTTGACTTTATTCAATTGCCAAACAAAGTCTTGAGCTACCAGTGGTCCGGTAGCTAACTACTTCATGTGAGGGCACCGTTCATATCCCTCATTTTGTCAGACTCCCAGAACTGGTAGTGTATGCCGAGTGGGGGAGATTAAAAAAATAAATAAATACAAAAAAAATTTAAAAAAAATAAAAATAAAAATAAAGTGATTATCAAAAAAAAAAAAAAAGAATGAAAGAGCATTCCAATTATGATTTTCTTTCTTCTATACATTCCTGCTTTTCCATTTTAAAAAGACTGTTCAGATACACACTACTACATACAAAATAGATAAATAACAAGGTCCAACTGTATATCACAGGAACCTATATTCAGATCCTGTGATAAATCATAATGGAAAAGGGAAAAAAAAAGAATGAAGGAACATAGGGAAGGGGGAAGGAAGAAAAACTAGAAATAATGTTATCAACAAATATAGAAAAATGTGAATAGTAAAATCTAAACATGCATGAGGTGATGTTTACTGCAAAAATGTTTAATCATCACTTTGTTGCCAAATAATTATAGTAAAATGTTGGAAATATTATTAAAGTGACTAGAAGAGATGTTTATAGTCAAAATTGAAATTTTAGAAAAGAAAAAAAAAAGTCAAAACCAAGTGTCTCACTTTCCATTGTGGAAGAAACCTAAAAAAAAGTTAAACTGAATAAAGTATAAAAGTTGAAATGAAAATAAAATAGTTAAAGAAAGATACAATAAAACAGTGTACTTTTAAAATTTTTAAATTTATTTATTTTAATTGGAGGCTAATTACTTTACAATATTGTATTGGTTTTGCCGTACATCAACNGTGGCAAAAACCTCCAAAACTATGTATACTTTTAACATAGATACTCAATAGATAAGTCAAAAAAGCCAAAAGTTGTTTCTTCATAAGGACTAAGAAATAATAAAGCCTTAAAATTCTGATCAAGGAGAAATGGACAGAGACAGAGATAGAATTAACAATACATATCAGTAGATAAGATTCTGTAAACATTGCAAATAAAATAAAATCATACTTTGAAAAACTATGTGCATGTAAATTTTAAAACAAAGTGTACAGATTTATTTTGAAAAACACAAAAGGTGATAGGAAGAAATGAGAAACTGCATAGTCCTTTATTTAAAAATCTAAATCTATATTTTAATATTAAATAATTAAATATATTTATTTCAAAACTACATGGCTCAGCTGTCAAATGGAAGAATATTCCTAAATTCTGCCATTTATTTAATGAATAAATAATGCCAGTTTTATACAAAAAGTTCAGAGAAAAAGAAAAACACTTAAAACACTTCTCATTTCTTTGAGGCTGGCATAGCTTTGATATCAAAACTTGGTAGAATTATGACAGTAAAATAATATCACAAGGTTCAATCTGTATTAACATAGGTTCAAAATTCCTTAAAAACATTATTAACAAAATTACTATAAGGAAATTTTAGTTAANACTTAAAACACTTCTCATTTCTTTGAGGCTGGCATAGCTTTGATATCAAAACTTGGTAGAATTATGACAGTAAAATAATATCACAAGGTTCAATCTGTATTAACATAGGTTCAAAATTCCTTAAAAACATTATTAACAAAATTACTATAAGGAAATTTTAGTTAAAATATTAATCTGCACAACAATCACATGGGATTTGTTTTAGTAGTCTGTTGGTTAATCATTTGAAAGTGCTTGATTGCATTACACATCAAAGATTTTTTTATACATATATTACCATAATTGATAGACATGCATTCGATAAATTTCACCACCCATTCAAAAACTGTCAGCAAGTTAAGAATACATGGGAATTTCTTTTCAGTAGTGCCCTGGATGTCCTAGCCAGTACAATAAGGCAATAAGGTAGACTGCTATCTGATAGACAGATGGCAGATATAAAAGTAAATGTCAGCAAATAAAGAAAAAATCTTTATTAATCAATTTAAAAGATTCTATAAGTTTTTTTAAAAAGGAATCTACCAACAAGCTGAAAATCATAAACAAATTTAACAAAGATCCTGAATACATTTCCAACTGTAAGATCAAATGTGTTTCTACATGTTAGCAATAAAAAATAATGGAAATACAATTTCAATAAATGAAATTTACCACATAAAAATAACTATTTATGAATAAATCTAAAAAAATCACTTCTACACTGAAACTTAGAATATGTTGCTGTGGGAAATTATAGAATAAATAATTTGGAAGATAAGTAATGCCCATGAATCAAAAATCTAAACAATAAATCCTCAAATTTATCTATAGGTTCAAACCATTCCACTCAAATTTATAATAGAAAATATAATTAATTAATATTTTGTAAATGTATTGGCATTCTGGATCTGAAATTTACATGGAAATAAAAAATGTCTGTAAAAACCAAGACAATCTTAAAGAAGAGCAAAGAGCAACTGTGCTACTAGATATCAATATAAAACACAATAATTATTTCAGTGTTCTATTGGCAGAAATGAGGACAAGTGGGCAGAGAGAGTATANCCTTTAGTTCCTCTTCACTTTCTGCCATAAGGGTGGTGTCATCTGCATATCTGAGGTTATTGATATTTCTCCCGGCAATCTTGATTCCAGCTTGTGCTTCATCCAGCCCAGCATTTCTCATGATGTACTCTGCATATAAGTGCATTGAAACATACCCAAGAGAAATAAGAACATAAATCCACCAAAATAAGAATTTACCTTTATTCATAATGGCTCAAACCTAGAAATTACACATGTCCATTAGCAGTAGAATGGATAAATTTTTGTACATCCATCAAAAGAACAAAGTACTGATACACATGACTACATGGAAGAAATTCACAAAGTTTATGTTCAGCTATAGAAGCCAGATACATGTCATACAATTCTGCTTATATGATGCTTAACAACAGATTAAAATAATCTGTGTATTAGAATTTCAAAAAGATTACCTCTGTGGAAGTATTGACTTAGACCTCAGGGCTTTGTGGGGGTCTGGAAATAGTCTATACCTTGATGTTTTTGTGTTTACCCCGGTGATTACATAAGAAAAACGTACTGAGCTATGTACATAAGATACTTTACTATGCCTTTCATTTAATAAAGGGGAAAAGGGAAGTAAGAATTTATGAATGAATGAATGAAGCATATGCTGTGCTACCTCATCTTGTGTTTATTAAGCACACCTGACCATAGCCTATCAGGAAAGGATGACTGGTGCTGGCTTCAATGTCCTGAGTTATGATGTCTATTTTACTGTGAAGGGGGTAAGCGGAATGCAGGTGACCATGGAATCCACTCATTGTGCCATATACTACCTCTCAGACATTACCTGCTAATGGAGTATTGATATAACCTCATTAAAGTTTATCAGAGGCACCAGGTGAGGATGACCCTCTGAGGAGTTGAGGTGTTGTCCTTTAAAATTTATGTTATACTTTGAAACAAGAGTCTTTATGTGGGGTAGTTTCCCAAACAGGTAAAAAGTGTGGGTAAGGAAATCAGAAGATGGATTTAGAAATGTATTCGCTCACCATCATTCTCAAAGATACATCTGGGAACTCTGTTCTCCATTGTATTAGTTCATTTTCCAGGATGAGGATGCTTCCACTAAGAAACAAAATGAAAGTCCTATTAAACCTGACAAAATAGATGCTGTTGGTCATTTGGCTTCTTCCTGTGTGATATAAACAGGAAAAGAAAGAAGCTGCTATTCTGATAGGAGTAATCTTCTCAATTATCATGAGATCTGGTTGCTATTAGATAATGGATAGGAAGAGATGCCTGTAATTTAGGGCATTCACTGCGATCTATTTTGGTACTTCTATCCCCAGCAATAGCCCTAAAGGGGCAATTACAACCAGAGCTTAACAAGGACATAATAAATAGATCAGACATTGTAGGAATACATGTCTGATTTATACCACAGGATAATCAGTCTAGAGGAGCCAAAGTGCAGGACTAATTTTAAGGGGATTTTAGAATGCTTGGTAGAGAACAGGGTGTTCAAAGCAAAGGGTATCCCAACAACAAGTGCTGCAGAAGAAACTGTGTTCTTTGTCTCTGTCTCCCTCTCTTTCTCTCTCCCTTTGAAATGTAATGGGCCATACATCATTGAAGTATCAATGAAAAAATGAGCTAAATTTAATANGAATGCTTGGTAGAGAACAGGGTGTTCAAAGCAAAGGGTATCCCAACAACAAGTGCTGCAGAAGAAACTATGTTCTTTGTCTCTGTCTCCCTCTCTTTCTCTCTCCCTTTGAAATGTAATGGGCCATACATCATTGAAGTATCAATGAAAAGATGAGCTAAATTTAATATGGTGCTGAATGGATGCATGGTGAAGAAGATCGGCTGTAGCAGACACTGTGCTGCTCAGCACAGAACTGTGCTTTCCTCCAAATATCCTCATATGTATGTCTGTCCTGAAGGTCACTGCTACCAGCTTTGCACAAGTATGCTGAACATTCCAGAGAGTCAGTATCACCTGGGAGCAACCCTCAACAAACGAGGAATGGATAGTAATATACAAATGCTCTCTCAATTGTTGGGTGTGATAAATCTGAGAAACATGAATGGCACTAGCTTCAAGAGTTGTCCAAAAGCAATAAGCCTTGTACACCCAGTGGTACCTGGCTTCACGCGCATCTTCTATTAATTGCCTCCACTTACCTACAGCTTATCCCCACTTATCTACCAGAGTGTCTTAGAATTACCTCTGATAGAATCCTTATGTCAAAATTGGCTTCTGGAGGAACACTAAAGAGAGTGCAGTATTGCTTCATATATTTTTAAACACAACAAAAAACTATATGTCACCAAATGCATTTATTGTGCCTTTGATGGCAACTGTTCATGAAAAAAAAAAAAGCAAAGCATTGAGTTTAAAAGATAGGGGGAAAGGCCCCAGCTTTAGTTACTAAGTGATCTTGAAAAAGTCATGTAACATCTCTTGATGTCATTTTCTTCCATTGTGAAATGAACTCTTGATGCAAAACTAGTACTATATAATTCAGTTATTTGCATTATTCTACTGAATTTTTTTTCCACTCCTACCCTTTTTCTTCTGTTTCTCTCAGGCATGGCCTCTGCACCACATCATTTTCAAATACATTATACAAATTATATTTTTGTCTGGTTACTATGGTGATCAGTGCAACTCGAATGCTCAGATAGAAGTGCTGAATTTTGTTCTCATCAAAAATAATTCTTATTGTTCCTGTTATATCTTGCAGAAAGTAGAGAAACCTGTGAACTGGTGACTGGTAGTACTTGAGCATCTGAACACGTGCTGAAACCCCCTGCAGTAAGAGAAGAAGAGGCAGAGACAAAGGAGTACAAGGTAGTGGCACCCTTAATAATTGAAAAATAATTTTGTACAAAGGATCAGTGTGTTTCTATAACTCTGGGACAATTTACCTCTTTACTTTTAGCAGTGAACCAATTAAGTAGGTGGTGAGTGAGGACTACTGAAAGATAAAAAGGCATTTAAAAGTTGCAGTTAAATTTCAGACTAGTCAGATTTTCCAGGGCGTAATTGTATAAGTGACAAATAGTAGACTCATGTGAATTTTCCTCTATCAGTATCTCTGACTCCAACCTAAAATACTTTCCACTAATGCTTCACAATGTAGATGAAACCCCTATAATTCCTTAAAAAGTGTTTGTTTTCTGAGGTTTCTGTTTTCTGAGGTTACAGGATGGCAGACCTTGGGCTGGATGTAGGCCATATATAGGTATTTTAATTAGGGTAACCAACAGTTCTAGTTTTCCCTGGATGCAGGACTTTCAGTTTTAAAACTGGGTCTATCCAAGGCAAGTCAGGATGAGTTGGTCACTCTAGTTTTTTTCTGTGAACTACACAGTATTTAAAAAAGAATTGATATCTTGAATCAATATCCCACATATTAAAATAGAGAAATTCTACATAGTTATTTAGAATTTGAATTTCTTTTGTAAAACCATACTTGGCAACATGGGGCCTTCGAAACCTCATAAGTATTTGAATGGCAGCTGTTCTTTTCAGAGTTGAGGCTAAAGCTCTCCACTTTGCTGCTATTCCCACGTCTCCCTGTTGTCTCCCAACAGTGTGACCAGGACACTGTCTTCTCTCTGATGCTGTTTTTCTTATCTTTGCCTAACTTTTAGCTATTTATAATACCTGCCTTGCCCCTAGGTGTTTTCAAGATCACAAACTACGTTTTTCAAACGCCACTTTTTTTCTTTGCTATAAAGGTCCATCCTCTTGCTACACTCAGAGAACGCATTCTTATATTTAAAGATGATTCAACCATGCTTTGACATACTCTAAAATTTGAGTCAAATATTTCCTTTTATAGTTTTCCTCTCTTGCACATCAGTAGAACATTCATCACACGATGGTTAAGTTGTTTATTTAGAAGTATTTCTATTTCCCCGGAGAATACTATATACAGAAGGAGAGACAGAGAGAGAAATAAACATTTAATGTATCACCAATTTACTTTTAGTATAAAATCTGCAAAATGTAGGTTGAAGTAGAGAGGTAATATGGGGTAAGCTTTGAAGAATGAAAAGAACTCATTTAGACAGGTACAATTCTGCTGATGAGGATGAAAATTCATAACACTTTGGATAGCAATGTAAAGAAAAGTGTGTGTTCCTAATGATCCATCTATTTCATTTCTCAACATCTGCCTTAGAGAAACAACTACACCTCATAATGCCTGCAGGGTGATGCTCTTTTTAGCATTTATTCAGATTGTGAAGATTTGGAAACCAACTAGATGACAAAGAATGGAGAGATAGTTAAATTGTGATATGTTTATTAGGAAATATTACTAGAATTCAAAGAATAAGATAGATATTTACTATCTTTTTAAATCTTCAAAACAGCAGTTTAAAAAAGCAAAACAAAATATGCTGTACCAAAATATTACATACACACAAATATAACTGAAACTATGTGTGTAAATATGCTAGGACATACATTGAAAAAGAGTCTAAAAGGAAACACCTAGGTGGTAACAATCAGTATCTCAGGATGAGAAAAAGATTTTAATGTCATCAAAGGGGGCTTGAAAGTGAAAGTCACTCAGTCATGTCCGATTCTTTATGACCCCATGGACTATACAGTCCTTGGAATTCTCCAGGCCAGAATACTGGAGTGGGTAACTGTTCCCTTCTTCAGGGGATCTTCACAACCCAGAGACTGAACCCAGGTCTCCTGCATTGCAGGCGGATTCTTTACAAAGGGGGCTTAGACTATTTAATCTTTTTTTTTTTTAAGAGGGAGAATTAAAAATACAGGAAAAGAAATAGCAAGCATTCATATTACTATCACTGATAATCACCCACTGTTAACTGTTGCTTTTTGCTTCCACTTAATCATTCAAAAATATAATGCATGCTTCAGTGTGGAACAACACAGATAAGTAAAAATAACCCAGCGTAGCACACAGCTCAGAAAGCAAGTATATTTTATATTAGGTGTGCATCATTCCAAAAAGTTTTCTTAAGACTGTAAACAAAGAGACCCCTAGGTATATATACAGAATTATTTTCTAAGTGTGTCCTTATAATGCAAATTGATGCTCTTTTTATAAAAAAGTATAACAGAAGAGAGTAAACTAAAGCAGCTCTTGAATTTAAAGCATGTGATGCATTACCAGAGAGACATTATTTCCTAAATTGTAGCTTAAACTGTAAATAATAAAAGATTAAGAAAAAAATGAGGGTAAAAACATAATATGTTTCTTTAACTTTGTGTTCGTTTAAGGTAGTGTAGTATCAGTTCACTCCTGCTGAGACAAGGGTAATTGACTCCTTGTCTTCCCTTTTACCTTTTGATATTTCACTTTACATTGTCAATTCTAAGTCTGTTCTATAGCATAATTTGATATAGTTTGACCTATAAATTTATTAACTATTCACCATCAGTCCTTTGGCGCAGTTTGTCTATTTCTGAGAGGTTTTTAAAATATCTTAAATCACAGTATTAGAAGTTTTTTAATTCAAGAAGGATTCACAAGTGTTTTATTCCCTAAGATATTTCCTGTTTCAGACTGCCTGCCTATTGAGTTTGAATATTCTTGAATTACACTTTCTTGTCTTCAGAACATTGTTTCTGTAGAGGAATCTGATGTCTGTCAGATTTTTTTTTTTATCCTGTGTTTTTCTTTTTTTTTTTTTAATGTCTGAAGTGTCTGTCTTTATTCTTAAAGACCTTAAATAGTAGCTTGTATATTTTGTATCACATTTTGTATCATATTTTGTCCATTTTGTATGGACAGTTTCACAATCTTTCAATATTTAGATATACTGTACCCAATATTTGGATATAGTTTTTTTTTAGGATATGTTTTATTAAGTAGCTAAATGAATTTTCTCTTTAATATTTACTCAAATACTCCAGTTATTCTTACACTGGAATGTGTTTATCAATTGTCCGCTTATCAGTGATCAGTTCTTATTTTGCTGCTGCTGCTGCTAAGTCGCTTCAGTCGTGTCCAACTCTGTGCGACCCCATAGATGGCAGCCCACCAGGCTCCCCCGTCCCTGAGATTCTCCAGGCAAGAACACTGGAGTGGGTTGCCATTTCCTTCTCCAATGCATGAAAGTAAAAAGTGAAAGTGAAGTCGCTCAGTCGTGTCCGACTCTTAGCAACTCCATGGACTGTAGTCCACCAGGCTCCTCCGTCCATGGGATTTTCCAGGCAAGAGTACTGGGGTGGGGTGCCATTGCCTTTCCCCAGTTCTTATTTTAATGAATTAAAGTTATTTTTATGTAGTAACATCATATAAAAAAAAAGACAAGCAATTTCCCTATGTTCCTTGAAATGTTTTTTGTTTTTTTTTTTTAATTTAGATCTGAATGTTTTTATTCTTTGGCATGTCTTTATTTTCTTCCTTTTCTTTCAATTAGATTACTTGATCTAGGGAATTCTTGTAAATTTTTTCAGTCCCACACTTCACTGCATCACCCTAAAATTTCACCGTTTTGTCAGAGACAGCCTGTTTGTTCCCTTTTTCACAAGTTTGTGATCATCTTAAGTCAAAAAAAGGTGAAACTTATTAATTGTGCTTCTTTCCCAGCTGGGTGTACTAGTAAGAATTCTCAGAATTTTATTGACATACTGAGAATGTTTGGGATTCTGGGGATCCAAGCAAGAATCAAAGTCTCACTGTAGCTTCCGACTTCACTCCAGACTCTCCTGTTTCTTTCGTGTTCCACCTGTTTTTGAAGACTACAAATTTCAGTTCTAAATCCTAGATTCATGAGACTCATTTGGGAATTTATTTTTTTACTGCAAATACCTAGGTCCTGTTTCTCACAAAATGAATCTGGGTTGAGATGTGAGCATTCTCTTTTTAAAAAAAAAAAAAAAAAAATTAGTTGGTAAATTCTAATAAGCAGACAAGTTTTAGAACTACTACTGTCATCATTCTCTGCCTCTCTCCTTGTTAGACTCTATAAACAATTGCTTTTTAGGGAGTGGAGTTAATTTTTTTTCAGTTAATTAAGGGTAAGAATCTGAGAGACAGCATCACTCTCTCAACATTGAAATCCACTGCATTTTTCAGAATAGTCTATTTCTGTATCAAACAGTATCCAGTATCAGAGTCCTATAACAATAATTTTTGTAGCACTGTATATGAAACATCTAACATAGATATTTTTGACAGTGTAACACTCCTGAGCAGTCAGAGACCACAGCTGTACAGGTTGTGGTTCCACTATGTTCAACACATGATTTGGAAATTATGCTGTCATCACCCAGCTGGCAGGTGGGGGAACAGAGAGACGATAGAGAAAGCACACTTCTCCTTACTGCCACTAGCCTGGAAGGCACTGTGTCATGTGAAGTGAAGTAGATGTTCAGCATGGTCCATACGGACAACCAGCCACTGGCTACCACATAGGCTCATTAATGATTGTACGGTTTTCCACAACAAATACTTGTATATTATTAGCTACAACTAAATTCAGTCTCTAAATAAAGAAGAAATTAAATAATTTTGACAAATAAATTAGGCAGTGAAGAGATCAGGTTGCTTAGAGAAACGAGAGTTTTCTGAAGAAAAAAATAATGGTGGATTGAAGAGAATAAACAAACCCCCCAAAGAAGAACATGGACTTCTAAGCAGATAAATTTAAATTGAATAGAATTGGCAACAGTAGCCACAAAGTTTCTTGGTCAGGGGCAGAAACATTATGTATCAAACCATCATGAATTAGAGTTTGGAAAATTAGGCAAGATCTTTGCCAAATTCCCCGAAGATAGCAGACAATGATGGTATGTAGTTAGGCATTGTAGTTAGTCTTGTTCATGACTTCCTGTCAGAACAGGTAAAATGAAATTCTGTTCTCTGTGCTCCCAAATCATTTCTTTGACCTTTAGGTACAGAATTAGAGAGTGAAGAATCTTTATAAGAAAAATAAATCTAGAATGTAAACCCCATATCCCTACAACAGCCTCCAATTTATTGTGGAAAAAGTGATGACAAAGCTAGATAAATAAGGGTCTTCGTAATTTGGGAGGGAAGAATGGCTTTGCTTCCTGCAGATGTTTAGAATAAAACTATCTGTGGAAACAAAGCACCGCTGACTTCTCTCCCCAACAAATTCCCAGAGCTTCCATCTAAGAAGAAACTAGTGAGGTTGTAGTCTGCAGCTGATTAACCTCACGATCTCTGTTCGTATTCTTCCTTGCCATGCTATCTAATCTTTCAGAAACACTGGTGGAATGGTTCCCTAAAACGCGATGCAGTCTGTTGCCTGGACCCCAGCTCTGAGTACACATTCTAACACAGTTCTTGGCACACGACGGGGGTTAGTCATATGAATAAATGCATGTTTACCTACTTTGCCTTCTGATAAATAGTCTTTAAAAAATAGTATAATGGACATACTTTGGAGTCCAGAGAACTTAAGTCCTAATTTCCATTCTGCCTCTAACTTAAAATGTGGCCTTGAATCACTCTGAGGGTTTTGCAACCGAAAGAAACACCTGGTCTCCAAATTTTTACAAAACCTAGCATTTTGTGATTCGTTTGTCTGCCAATCCTCTAGTTAATCTGTGTTGAATTTTTTTGTTTGTTTTTTAGTTTTTACAATGTTATGTTGGTTTCTGCCATACAACAATGCAACTCAGCCATAATTATACATATATTCCCTTCCTCTTTACCTTCCCTTTCCCTNGGTTGCCATTTCCTTCTCCAATGCATGAAAGTAAAAAGTGAAAGTGAAGTCGCTCAGTCGTGTCCGACTCTTAGCAACTCCATGGACTGTAGTCCACCAGGCTCCTCCGTCCATGGGATTTTCCAGGCAAGAGTACTGGGGTGGGGTGCCATTGCCTTTCCCCAGTTCTTATTTTAATGAATTAAAATTATTTTTATGTAGTAACATCATATAAAAAAAAAGACAAGCAATTTCCCTATGTTCCTTGAAATGTTTTTTGTTTTTTTTTTTAATTTAGATCTGAATGTTTTTATTCTTTGGCATGTCTTTATTTTCTTCCTTTTCTTTCAATTAGATTACTTGATCTAGGGAATTCTTGTAAATTTTTTCAGTCCCACACTTCACTGCATCACCCTAAAATTTCACCGTTTTGTCAGAGACAGCCTGTTTGTTCCCTTTTTCACAAGTTTGTGATCATCTTAAGTCAAAAAAAGGTGAAACTTATTAATTGTGCTTCTTTCCCAGCTGGGTGTACTAGTAAGAATTCTCAGAATTTTATTGACATACTGAGAATGTTTGGGATTCTGGGGATCCAAGCAAGAATCAAAGTCTCACTGTAGCTTCCGACTTCACTCCAGACTCTCCTGTTTCTTTCGTGTTCCACCTGTTTTTGAAGACTACAAATTTCAGTTCTAAATCCTAGATTCATGAGACTCATTTGGGAATTTATTTTTTTACTGCAAATACCTAGGTCCTGTTTCTCACAAAATGAATCTGGGTTGAGATGTGAGCATTCTCTTTTTAAAAAAAAAAAAAAAAAAATTAGTTGGTAAATTCTAATAAGCAGACAAGTTTTAGAACTACTACTGTCATCATTCTCTGCCTCTCTCCTTGTTAGACTCTATAAACAATTGCTTTTTAGGGAGTGGAGTTAATTTTTTTTCAGTTAATTAAGGGTAAGAATCTGAGAGACAGCATCACTCTCTCAACATTGAAATCCACTGCATTTTTCAGAATAGTCTATTTCTGTATCAAACAGTATCCAGTATCAGAGTCCTATAACAATAATTTTTGTAGCACTGTATATGAAACATCTAACATAGATATTTTTGACAGTGTAACACTCTTGAGCAGTCAGAGACCACAGCTGTACAGGTTGTGGTTCCACTATGTTCAACACATGATTTGGAAATTATGCTGTCAGCACCCAGCTGGCAGGTGGGGGAACAGAGAGACGATAGAGAAAGCACACTTCTCCTTACTGCCACTAGCCTGGAAGGCACTGTGTCATGTGAAGTGAAGTAGATGTTCAGCATGGTCCATACGGACAACCAGCCACTGGCTACCACATAGGCTCATTAATGATTGTACGGTTTTCCACAACAAATACTTGTATATTATTAGCTACAACTAAATTCAGTCTCTAAATAAAGAAGAAATTAAATAATTTTGACAAATAAATTAGGCAGTGAAGAGATCAGGTTGCTTAGAGAAATGAGAGTTTTCTGAAGAAAAAAATAATGGTGGATTGAAGAGAATAAACAAACCCCCCAAAGAAGAACATGGACTTCTAAGCAGATAAATTTAAATTGAATAGAATTGGCAACAGTAGCCACAAAGTTTCTTGGTCAGGGGCAGAAACATTATGTATCAAACCATCATGAATTAGAGTTTGGAAAATTAGGCAAGATCTTTGCCAAATTCCCCGAAGATAGCAGACAATGATGGTATGTAGTTAGGCATTGTAGTTAGTTTTGTTCATGACTTCCTGTCAGAACAGGTAAAATGAAATTCTGTTCTCTGTGCTCCCAAATCATTTCTTTGACCTTTAGGTACAGAATTAGAGAGTGAAGAATCTTTATAAGAAAAATAAATCTAGAATGTAAACCCCATATCCCTACAACAGCCTCCAATTTATTGTGGAAAAAGTGATGACAAAGCTAGATAAATAAGGGTCTTCGTAATTTGGGAGGGAAGAATGGCTTTGCTTCCTGCAGATGTTTAGAATAAAACTATCTGTGGAAACAAAGCACCGCTGACTTCTCTCCCCAACAAATTCCCAGAGCTTCCATCTAAGAAGAAACTAGTGAGGTTGTAGTCTGCAGCTGAATAACCTCACGATCTCTGTTCGTATTCTTCCTTGCCATATGCTATCTAATCTTTCAGAAACACTGGTGGAATGGTTCCCTAAAACGCGATGCAGTCTGTTGCCTGGACCCCAGCTCTGAGTACACATTCTAACACAGTTCTTGGCACACGACGGGGGTTAGTCATATGAATAAATGCATGTTTACCTACTTTGCCTTCTGATAAATAGTCTTTAAAAAATAGTATAATGGACATACTTTGGAGTCCAGAGAACTTAAGTCCTAATTTCCATTCTGCCTCTAACTTAAAATGTGGCCTTGAATCACTCTGAGGGTTTTGCAACCGAAAGAAACACCTGGTCTCCAAATTTTTAAAAAACCTAGCATTTTGTGATTCTGTTTGTCTGCCAATCCTCTAGTTAATCTGTGTTGAATTTTTTTGTTTGTTTTTTAGTTTTTACAATGTTATGTTGGTTTCTGCCATACAACAATGCAACTCAGCCATAATTATACATATATTCCCTTCCTCTTTACCTTCCCTTTCCCTACCTCCCATCTAGGTCAGCACAGAGCACCAGACTGGGCTCCCTTTGTAATACAGCAACTTCTCACCAGCTATTCATTTTACGCATAATAGCGTTTATATGTTGATGCTACTGTCTCCATCAGTGCTACTCTCTCCCTCACTGATGGTGTCCACATGCCCATTTGCTACAGATGAACAGAAGAAGAAAATTAGAAAAAAGAGTCAAATTCTGCTAATACAATGGATTAAAATAAAATGGTTTTAATCAGTGCCTTGTTATTACATGAACTTCTAGTAATCATGTAGTGAAAAAACAAACATGTCTCCATCTCACCTTCTCTATGAAATTGAGCACACAGAGCACACATTCCCGTTAACTGGGATGCTACATGTATTTCTTTCTCCTTGGGCTGTGTTCTCTTCTGGGACTTAGGAGAGACGTTGACATTCACAGTTCACAGTCAGTAATGTATTGAAAATTAGCTGGACACTTGGAATATGCTAAGCAACTTAAAGTGTTGGAGACATTTCGAGACGTTAAAGCTAATCACTCCAACTGGAATTTATCCAGAACAGCCATGGAAAATGCATCGTGAAGATTTTATTGACTATAAGTGGCAAAGACCTTGATTTTATGTGTCCTCTAAATGACAACACCTCTCTTCTCCCAGTTGTCTGCCAGAAGTAGGGGAAGACAAATTGATCTTCTCAACAGAGATTACTTGGACCTAAAATGTCACAAAACCATTTTTTTTTTCCCCAGAGGTAACAACAACATAGAAAGTCTGTAGAAGGCCAAGTGATAGAGACTCAAAGTCTTGAGTTTCCCTGATTTCTAATTCTCAGCCTGCTAATTACTGACTGTAAGTCTTGGACAATAAATAAAGCAGATAGAGTACCTCACGAGAGTCCTCCCAAGAATCTTTAGGAGTCTCCAGGAATAGCCCCCATCTATTAGCCAGAATATCTGTTCTGATATCTTTTCCTGCTCTTTCTCAATTTCATCCACTTAAGGTCTTTTTGATAACACCATTGTCTGTCTGGAGTACCAGCCCCCTATGCTCCAAAGTTCATCAGCCCTGAAAGGAACAACAGGTTTCTCTACAGCATGGGGGAAGTTGTCCTTACCTGCTCTACACAGCCTTTTGTCTTCTAAACTCCACATTAACATTACTTGGGCTATAGAATCATGTGGCTACCATTAAAATAGCTCCCTCACCATCTCTCTTAACCAGTCTCTCCTCAGGAACCTCAGTTGGTCCTCAAAACTGGGCCAACTGACTGGACAAGGGGATGCATCCTCCCCTTGCTTTCCAGCCCTCCCATATCAACTGGCAGTCATGTATTTGTCTAGTCACTAGGTTGTGTTCCATTCTTTTGCAACCCCATGGACAGTAGCCCAACAGGCTCCTCTGCCTGTGGTATTGTGCAGGCAAGAATACAGAGTGGGTTGCCATTTCCTTCTCCAAGGAATCTTCCCAGCCTAGGGATCAAACCCGCATCTCATGCATTGGCAGGCAGGTTCTTTACCACTGAGATAGCTGGGAAGCAACAATTAAATAACTTCCTGCCCAAATCAAAGCCTAAGGAAGCAAAATCTATGCATGTCAGTTTATGCAATTGAGTGCTTTCAGGAGTCATTTCTCCATAGTTTTTTTTTTTTTTTCTTTCCCCAAACAGCCCAGTCTGGATCCCATTCTGGGTCACTCAAGAGTCTCTGCTAAACGATAACTAAGGGAGATGTAGCTGATGGAAGTTGTGGGCTCTGCGCAAAGTCCTCCCTGCTGTGACTTTAGCAAAGAGTTTTGCTTCTTTAGAATGTTATCACTTCAGCAGAGTGTAGCCTTGCATTTCTTTGTGACTTAAGCAATGCCATTACTGCCGAGAGAATGGAGAGATAGGGGATTTACTGCTTGAAAGACTTCTTAATAAGTCATTGGCCTCGGCGGAGGTGCTTTTCCTTAATTTATAGGGGAAGTGATCAATCACTGGGAAATACATCCTGCTCATTAAAGTGAGCCATTGGCCTCTGGCCAACTCATCACCCTGAACTACAGAATCTGGGACAGGGGAGTGAGGGACAGCCTGTCTCTGCCACTGATTTTCAGGGCACAGTTATGAGTTTTTTCATTGCATCAGAGGCCTCAAAGTGTATAAAAAAGCCGAGACTTTGAAAACCAGTTGTGTGGGATGATACATGAGAAGAGAAGAGATTTATATTTCATGTGGTTACTGAAAGAAAGAAGCTTCCAGCTCTTCCTGAAAGTATAAATGATCCTTGTAACAGGGATCATCTGTAAGACTTGGAAACCTGATGCTCAAACTAGGGATTGTGAAATGTACAGTGAACACTAAGTTATCAAACTCCTACACCTTTCCTTTTCAGTGTAAGGGAAAAGGGCAGAAGTAAGATTAGAAGAAACAGGAAAGTAAGGGGAAGGACAGGAGGGACAGGAGGAGTGAAAGAAAAGAGAAATTGAACTCTTCAAATCAGAGAATCAGAAGAGAAAGCGGAAGTTAAAATCAGAAGGCATATTGTGTCTAAATTGCTCAGCAGTCTGGCAGACTTGACTCAAATCTAATGTCATTCTTGTTTTCAAATGTTCAGAATCACTAAGAAATCGCTGTTTTTCTCCCTGTCATTTGTAGAAATGAAAAAAAAAAAAAAATAGGCTTTAGGACAGCTAGGCAGACATCCCATATCACACTTGCCTGAGCTTCAGCTGGTTCTTTGGACCCCAGAGAGGCAGCTTCTGGCATACTGCTTGCTGACCCACAGGTCGCCTCAGTGAGCCCCTTGCCCTCTGGAGAAGAGGAGGGCTTTGGCGAGTAAAAGCAAACGAGAGCTATTTTGCTCTCCTGCTTTTATCAAGGCATTGCTATAAGGGCCTCTGAAGATTAAATTATGAAATAACTCACCCTCCCCTGGTAATTTTGTTTCTTTCACTCACGGCTCTTGTAGGACAATCCATCTACCTCTCTCCCAGTACAATCTACTCTCAGAGACATTTCACAGTGAGATGTCAGTGGATTTATCTTTGTGTAAACCCTAAGTCTAAAAGCATTAATTGCTGCTGCTGCTGCTGCTAAGTCACTTCAGTCGTGTCTGACTCTGTGTAACCCCATAGACGGCAGCCCACCAGGCTCCCCCATCCCTGGGATTCTCCAGGCAAGAATACTGGAGTGGGTGCCATTTCCTTCTCCAATGCATGAAAGAGAAAAGTGAAAGTGAAGTCGCTCAGTCTGTCCGACTGTTAGCGACCCCATGGACTGCAGCCCACCAGGCTACTCCGTCCATTGGATTTTCCAGGCAAGAGTACTGGGGTGGGGTGCCATTGCCTTCCCCGATTAATTGCTAAAAGTAGAATTTAGTTTCAGTTTAGCCTATGAGAGATCTGTAGTTGTCCAAGATCCAGTGAAATCACCCTTGATGTGATCTCAAAGACCCTAAGTGATCTTGCCTCTCCCCAGGTTTCAGACCCTATATTCTACTGTGATATTTCTTTTTTTTTTCCCTCTCAAACCATCGTCCAATCGATACAGGGTCTTTTTATGTGTTCTTTCACCCAGAACTCTCTTTGACTGCTCATCACATAGTAAAGTCAAGCTTAGCCTTTACATCTCAGCTCCATATGTCACTTCATGGAAAACTTCCCCACCTTCCCGGACTGGGGCAAACCTCCCTACTCCTGGTGCTGAAATTCCTGTGCACCACTCCCCTATAGCATTTACCATTTGTTTCTTATTGGAATCATTCTGTCAATGGCCATATTTTCCTCTCCATTGTAAATAAGGAGTCTGAAAGTATATATGCATTTTTAGCATTGTTTTCTCAGTACTAAATGCAAATCTAAGGGGATAACATTCCAGACAAAAAAGCAAGATATTTTAAAAGCCGTAAAGTATGAATAAGTCTGACATGTCCCAGCTAGCAGAAGACAGAGAAATAGCAGAAGATAAGATCAAGGAGGAAGATAGGAACAGATCATGTAGAAACTCCAAGGTCTAGTTTCAGATTTTCTTCTAGACAAAGGAGAAATGTTTGTTTTTCCATTTTTTCTCATTGAAAAGGAATATATACACATATATATGTATATATATATAAAGATATAAATTAAATGTATAAATTAAAATTTACATACATATATATATATATTTGTTTTGTTTTACTTTTAATTTTTTCAAAAACACTATCAATTTCCTGTATATCTTTCAAGCAGCCTTCCATAATATAAATGCCTGTACATTATCAAAATCAAGAAATTTATATTGATACCACTAACTAAACTACAGACTGGATTTTGTCAGTTTTAGATGCACTGTGTGTGTGTGTGTCTGTATCTGTAGTACTATGAAATCACATCACATGTGTAGATTTATGTAACTAGCAACACAGGATATAGAAAAATTCCATCATCACAAAGGAACTACCTCATGTTACCCTTTTATAGCCCCAATCACCAACCTTATATCTATCACTATAATTTGTCATTTCTGCTGTGTTGTATAAATGGAGTCATATACCATGTCACTTTTGCAGTTGGCTATTTTTGCTCAGCATAATGCCCTTGTTTATAGTCATCTTGCAGAGATGAAATGGACACCTGATGCAATATTTGGTTTGAATGTCAACATTTGATTTGGATGCTACACATTCACCAAGAGGGTATGGGAATGTTTATTGCTCACAGAATGCGGCTTTTTGGTGAAAGCAGAATATTCTCCCAATCAGGTAC
Organism: Oreotragus oreotragus; assembly: GCA_006410675.1. NCBI lineage: Eukaryota > Metazoa > Chordata > Mammalia > Artiodactyla > Bovidae > Oreotragus > Oreotragus oreotragus. The sequence continues at coordinate 74,189 of SJYX01007575.1, forward strand.
AAAAATGTCTTGAAAAAGAGCAGGGGGCAGCTATCTTTGGTTTATTATGATCAAGGAGTGGGACTGTGGTGAGGGTTACTAGATGCAGCCCAGAGCTTTCATTTTTGCATACCCAACTGCATTCTGTCTGGATGCAGAATTATATGATAGTTCCAGTGGCAACACACTCCAGTTTTCTTGCCTGGAGAATCCCATGGACAGAGGAGCCTGGTAGGCTATAGTCTATAGGGTCACAAAGAGTCGGACATGACTGAATGACTAAACACACACACAACCCCCAAAACACAGGTACAACTGGACATCTACTATGTGCCAAGGATTGTCCTTGATGTTGGAGACCAGAGATGATGAAGATGCTATACTTACTCTTGTGAGCAGACAGATTTGCTTGCTCAAATTTGGGCATTATAAGCAGCTTTGGATGAAATAACTAGATATATGTTATAAAATACTTTTTTCTTGTGCTATGCTGTGAGGCTATTGACTGGGTTCTTATCACCTCTACACCTCCCAAAATGCCTGAAACTTAATATATTTTTTATTAAAATAAGCATTTTGTTGGGAAGACAAAGCAAAAATAATGGAAAAACTTGAACAATATTATGAAGGTACAGTAAAATGCAGTAATGTAATTCAGAACTGATAACAAATATTTATTTACCTGAATTCCATTTTTGAAAGCAATATAAGAAATGAAATTCCTGTTTACCTTTAAAAAAATAAAAACCTTGCTACTTTATGGGAAGGTGGCAAAAAAAAAAAAAGTGTACTGATATCATTCTCGAACATTTAGAAAGAATGCATGAACACACGAGGAAAGCTTGTGTGTGGGAAAGCTAGCATGTGCAAAATGCTCACTCTTCAGTATTTTGCAGTAGTTTAATTTATGCTTTGGGAAGCAAGCAACCCTGCATTATGGTTAGTAAGGGGAAAGGGTGCAGCTGAGGTTTTGCTACAAGTCATGAGATCCAAAAAGCAATATGTATTTGTTTTGAATACATTTATGTTATAAAATAGCTATGATATTTGGCTACTGGAACATTTTGAAAAAAAATCTGCTCCTATCTGTTATAATCACAACATCTCACTGGACATCAGACAGTCATCCCTTTCTTGATTCAACCCTTCAGTTAAAATTGATAGTTTTTGCCTTCAAATTTCTATATTGGGCTACTTATCGGTTTTAAACATATTGTTAGCTATCCTCTGTAAATTGCATTTCTCTTTTAAATCTAAGAAAGAAAAAAAAATTCTTTTTTAGTTCCTGATACCTGCTAGGAGAGACGACTGGAGTCATTTGGATAGCGTGTTCTGCTCTACTGCCCACTTTAAAATGCCTCCAGTGTCCCTAAATTGTGTTCCTAGATAGTAAATTATCAGTTTCCTCTTCTATAAATTTTAACATATCCGCATCAAGTAATTTTATTACTAACTCCAACCACATGTTTGGGGTCTAATGGCCCTGTCTTATTTCCTGCTAGTTCCCAAATAATCCCCTTGGTTCAGAATTTTATCTTCTCTGCCTTTAGTCATCTCTCATTATCCAACAGGCAAAACTATAACCTAGCCTTTGAGACTCTGGGACACGGATGGATAATCACTTAGTTTTCTTTTTCCATGGCATTCTCCAGGCAAGAATACTGAAGTGAGTTGCCATTTCCTTCTCCAGGGGATCTTCCCAACCCAGGGATCAAGCCCCCGAGTCTCCTGCGGCTCCTGCATTGCAGGTAGTCTTTACTGCTGAGCTCAAAAATAAATAGATTGCCTGTTATTTCTTCAACAAAAAACAAAGCAAAACAAAAAAATGAGTTTATTTGGAATCAGTGGAAAATTGCAATTTGGATTCTGCAACCACAGCAAGCCACTTGCAAGTCCCTACACAGCAAGGGAAGGAGAACTCTTTTATAGAGAGAAAAGAAAGTTGGGACTGCTATGCTGAGCAAAGAATATGTGTCTTTTCATTGGCTGTTGGGCTAAACTGTTGCCAGAGAAGAGGAATATTCCTTCTTCTGGTGGCTCTGCTAATCACTGGAAGTGAGAGCTCCCCCTACTGGTTTTCTGACTCTACATAATTGAAGTTTCTATTTGTTAATTGTTCACATCCCAAAGTCAGCTGATAGCAGATCAGTGGAGCCTTGATGTGAAAACACAAGAGCATCCTGTTGCCTATTATTTTGTCAAATGTTTGTGGTCCCCAAGGCAGGCTTTTATCAAGTGGGGAGTTGATTTGGAAGCATTAATCATTGATGAGAACTTTCTCATTAATGCCTTGCTTTGCATTTTGTTAGCCAGAACTCATTATTATTTAAAGGTCTCTCTAGATATTCTGATGCTTTTTATGAATACAACAAAATGCCAAGATTTTGTCTCCTCTGTCTTAGAGTCATCTCCTTCTTGGAAGCTTGTCGGTATTTCACCCTACCTGTTCTCTTTCTCACAGTCTTCTAATATATTTAGGCCTAAGAGAAAGACACTTCAGCAAAGATGTGGGTTCTGACTGGGTATGGTCAAGAAATTCAGCTGTGCCCATCAGTTTCCTGGGTCAGAAAAACACAAGTCAGACTTGGTGACAGAAAGAGGGCTGGGAAAAACTGGTGAACAAAGACTCACCTGAAACATTTTGGCCAATTGCAATTTTGAGATGCCATTTTTGTTTTTTTTAATCTGGATGTAAAGGATTTAAAGTCTGCAGTTATTCTAAATGTGTTCTGTCGAGTTCCATAATACATGAAATGCCAAAAATTCACAATTCATTTCTGACATGTCTCTTTCTTAATTTAAAGTTTAGACTTAATTAAAGAAAACTTCGGGTTTATCAGGCTTTCATGGGGTCATGTCCTTAATTCTTCTGATAATACATTTGCCCAGCTGAAAAGAGTAGAGTTGTATCACTTTAATCTTTTCAGAGTTTCTTAAGGTAGAATGTGACAGGCACATTCTACAAGTTTTTGGCCTTAGGTTGTATCTTCATGGCAGTGTCCAGAGTTTTGGCTTTGCCCTAAAGTTTTATTTGAATGAACAAATATTTGAAATGATTGAAAAATTTGATTGTTATCTTGAAAGCTTGAAATGTTTGGGCTGTCTATAGACCCTGTCAATTTTATTTGCAAATCTTTTTTTTTTAATCTGAACTCATCAAATTCACTTAGTAGCCACCAGCTCACATTTTCAATATTACAACTCAAAACCATTTAGCTGAAGGTTCAAGATAATTAATAACATCCTGTGTATTCCAAGTTACCCCAGGTGATAGACATGCCACATATGTTGCTGCTGCATAACTTGGGTTGCCACATTCTCAGCACCCTCTAAGTGTTTTCTCACTGTTCGTTACCAGTCCTAGAGACAATATTTTAGACTTCCGTTATGGTAATGTACCACTTTCAATACAAATTTCTGTATAAGTCAGCTAACGCACAGTAATATTGCCTAATAAATCTTCCCAAGTATCAGCCGCTTACAACAACCAGTACCTATTCTTATTTTATGAGTCTGTACACTGCCTACAGTTTAGCTTATGGAGACTGATTTAGCTCCAGGCTCCAGGCCCATATATGTTTATTCTGAGGTCCAGATGGAAGGAACAGTAGCTATTCAGAGCATGTTCTTCTGATAGCAAATCACTGAAGCATAGAAGGACAAACCTCTGAGCACAGTTAAAACTTCTGCTTCTGTCATATCAATTTAAATTCCGTTGGCCAAAACATATTACATGCCATGCCCAAGGAGTAGTCTCTGCTCACTGTGAAGCCATCACAAAGTTGTGAATGTTATTATTCTTCTATAGAGAAATAAGAAATTCTAGGAACAGCAATGGGAGAAGGAAATGGCGACCCACTCCAGTATTCTTGCCTGGAGAATCCTGTGGACAGAGGAGCCTGGAGGGCTGCTGTCCATAGGGTCGCACAGAGTCGGACACGACTGAAGCGACTTAGCATGCACGCATGCATTAGAGAAGGAAGCGGCAACCCGCTCCAGTGTTCTTGCCTGGAGAATCCCAGGGACAGAGGAGCCTAGTGGGCTGCCATCTATGGGGTCGCAGAGTCAGACACGACTGAAGCGACTTAGCAGCAGCAGCAGCAGGAACAGCAATGAAATCTACCATAGAATCCAACCCACTAGGCCAGTCAGACAGCTTTTATTGAGACTGAGCAGTTACTTTTGATCTAAAGAACTAAAGGACAGTCCTTTCTGCTATATAATTGAATTTGAGGGTAGGGAAAAGCTAGTCTAAAGAGAAAGAGCAGAATGAATCAGAACAACCACTGCATAAAGCAAAGTGTGACAGGCACAGAGGACTCCCTTGATTCTTGACAGCTTTCCCTTTCCTGCTTTTAATTCCTTCCTGAGGTTCAGAAGTTTTCTTCTGCTTCTTTAAGACCTTTTCCTTAACCTTAAAATATATTTCAATTTTATCTTTAAATTAGATATATGTGTTTGGTCTTCAACCCCATTTCTGACAGGGTTTCTAAAACACTTGGAATTTCTTAACTAAGGAGATAAAGTATCTTTTGTTATGTTAATGTGAAGGCTTTTGTTACCTATTAGGTAACCAAAGAAACAGGGCTGATTGCCAAAGAAGTTAACCATTTAATTAAGGTTTGGAACTTTCAGTCCCACCTCCAACCTGCAGGGAGGGAAAAAGGGCTGGGGATTGAGTTCAGTTGCCAATGACTAATAATTTATCAAGCATGTCTGTGTATCAAAACCTCTTTAAAAACCCAAAAGGGTAGGGTTTTGCAGGCTTCAAGTGAGTGAACACACGGAGATGGAGGGAAAGCTGCACAGTCAGCATGGAAGCACTGAATCCTTTTCCATGTACCTTGCCCTGGGCATCTCTTCCGGCTAGCCATTCCTGAGCTGTTTCTTTTTATCATCAGTTGGTGANGCCTGGAGAATCCCAGGAACAGAGGAGCCTAGTAGGATGCAGTCCATGGGGTCACTAAGAGTCAGGCATGACTGAGCAACTTCACTTTCACGCATTGGAGAAGGAAATGGCAACCCACTCCAGTGTTCTCGCCTGGAGAATCCCAGGGACAGAGGAGCCTAGTGGGCTGCCATCTATGGGGTCGCACAGAGTCGGACACGACTAAAGCGACTTAGCTGCAGCAGCAAACATAGAGTACGAATTACACTTCAAGATGCTGATTTCAACCCTTTGGGATAAATGCCAAGAAGTGGGATTTCTAGGTCATATAATAGTTACGTTTTTAATTTTCTGATGAACCTTTGCATTGTTTTTCTTAGTGGCTACATCATTTTGCTTTCCCATCAGCAATGTATAAGAGTTCCATTTCTCCACATTATCATTAATAGTTGATATCTTTTGTTTTAGTGATAATAATTATCCAAACAGGTATGAGGCCTATCTCTCTGTGGCTTTGATTTGAATTTATTACTCTGATAAATAGTGACATTGAGCATCTTTTCATATACATTGCACATTAGTATGTCTTTTTAGAGAAATGTCTACTCATGTTCTTAGTCCATTTTAAATCAAGTAATTAGTTTTTCTTTCATTTGTAGTTTTTAATATTAATATTTTAGAAATTAACCCTGTATCAGACATATGGATTGTAGTATCTTTGCTTTCTCCATAGATGGTCTACCCACTTTGCTTATTTTCTTCCTGAGTAGAAGCCTTTTAGTTCGATGCAGTCCCATTCATCTATTTTTGCTTTTGTTTTCTGTGATTTTGGTGAAATCATGAATACTCATGAAATAATTGGCAAAACAAATTCCATGCTTTTCCCCTATATTTTCTTCGAAGAATTTTACAGTTTCAAATATTATGTTTGAGTCTTTAAATTTTGAGCTCATTTTTTGTTTCTGGTATAAGATAAAGGCCCAGTTTGATTTTTTTGCACGTGAATATTCACTTTTCCCAACACCATTTGTTGAAGACAGTATCCTATCCTTATAGTGTATTCTTGACACTCTTGTAGAATATCAGTTGGCCACACATGTGTGGGGCTATTTCTAGACTCTCTGTTCTGTTCCATTAACCTATGTCTGTCTTTATCTTGATAGCATGTTTTAGTGACTACAGCTTAATAATTTATTTTGAAATCAGCCTGTGTAATGCCTACACAATTGTCCATTTTCAGGATTTCTTTTTTGTTTTATTCTCAGAGGCACTTTATTTAAAATTTAAAAATTAATATAAATTTTAGGAACTTCCCTACTGGTCCAGTGGTTAAGACCTACACTTCCACTCCACTCCAAGGGGAGCATGTGCCATGAGGTGGGGCCAAAAAGTGGAAAAAAAAAAAAAAGTCATTTTTCCTACTTCTGTAAAAACGCCTTTGGGATTTTTGATAAGGATTGCATTGAATTTGTAAATCACTTTGGGTAATATAAACATGTTAACAATATAAAGTGTTCTGATAGATGAACATGGGATTACTTTCAATTTGTTTGTGTCTTATTTAATTTCTTTCATCAGGATTTATAATATTCAGGGTACAGTGTTTCACTTCCTTAGGTTTATTTTTAAGTATGTTATTATTTTTAATGCTATTATAAATGGAATTGTTTTTGTAATTCTTTTTTCAGATATTTCCTTATTAGTAGTAGTAATTTTGATATTTTGATTTTTGTATCCTGAAACTTTACTGTATTCATCTCTTAGTTCTAACAGTATTCTGATGGAGACTGTGGGCTTTTCCATATATGAGTTCAAGTCATGTGCAAATAGAGGCAATTTTACTTTTCCCTTTGAGATTTTTGATGCCTCTTACTTATTTTTCTTGCCTCATTCCTAGGCTAGAACTTACAATACTATGCTAAAGATAAGTGGCGAGGGTAAGCAACCTTGTCTTCCTGATCTCACTGGAAAAGCTTTCAGTTTTTCGTTGTTGAGAATGTTAGCTCTTGGCTATTTATATATGAACTTTATTCAAATGGTAAAGAATCTTCCTGCAATGTGGGAGACACAAGTTCGATCCCTGGGTTGGGAGGATTCCCTGGAGAAGGAAATGGCAACCCAATCCAGTGTTCTTGCCTGGAGAATTGCATGGACAGAGGAGCCTGGCAGGATATAGTCCATGGGGCCACAAAGAGTGGTCATGACTGAGCAAGTATAGATAGATAGATGTTTATTTAACCCCCTGCTATTCCCAGTCTGTTAATTTTATGATTAAAGATTGCTGGATTTTGCTAAATGCTTTTTCAGCTTTTATTAGATGATCATGTAATTTTTATCCTTATTATTTTAATGTGGTATATCACATTAAAGGAATTTTTGTTTGCTGATCCTTCCTTGCATCCCCAGGGATAAATCCCAGTTGGTCATGGTGTGTGATCTTTTGAATGTGTAGTTGAATTCGGTTTTGCATCTGTGTTCATGTGGAATGTTTGCCTGTAATTTCCTTTTCTTGTAGTGTCTGTGTCTGGTTTTGGTATCGGGGTAATTCTAGCTTCATAAACTAAGTTTTGAAGTGTTCCCTCCTCTTTAATTTTGTGAAAGAGTTTCACAAGGATTGCCTTTAATTCTTTAAGTGTTAAGTAAAATGTGCCAGTGAAGCCATCTGGCCCTGAATTTTTCTCTTTTGGAAGGTTGTTGATTACTGATTCAATCTCCTTACCAGTTATTTTTCTGTATATTTCTAGGAATGTATCCAAGTTTTCTGTTATTCAGTTCTTTGGTGTATAATTGTTCATAGCAATCTCTTATGATACTTTCTATTTCTGTGGCATCAGTTGTAATATCTCCACTTTCATTTGCTGATTTTGTTTCTGTACTCTCACTTTTTTCTTTGTTATTCTAACTAAAAGTTTGTTGATTTTATATTTTTTTTCCAAAAAAGAGCCTCAGTTTGTTGAGATTTTTTTCCTATTGTTTTCTGTTCTCTGTTTTACTTATCTCTGATCTAATCCCTATTATTTCCTTTTTCTACTAACTTCAGCCTTAATTCTCTCCTCCTTTTCTTGTTCCTTGAGGTATGAATTTATATTCTTTATTTGAGATCTTTCTCCTTTTTAAATGTAGATGTTTATTATTATGAACTTGTAGTACTGCTTTTGCCTCGTCTCATTGNTTTCTACTAACTTCAGCCTTAATTCTCTCCTCCTTTTCTTGTTCCTTGAGGTATGAATTTATATTCTTTATTTGAGATCTTTCTCCTTTTTAAATGTAGATGTTTATTATTATGAACTTGTAGTACTGCTTTTGCCTCGTCTCATTGATTTTGGTATGTGTGTTCATTTTAATTTGCTTTAAATTTTTTCTGATTTTCCTTTTGATTTTCCCTTTGACACATTGGCTGTTCAGAAGTGTTGTATTTAATTTTCACATATTTGTGAATTTTTTGGTTTTCCTTTTGCTGTTGATGTCTAGATTTTTTTCATTCTGGTTAGAAAAACTGCATAATATTATTTCAATCTTCTTAAACTTGTTAATCCTTGTGACCAATTATATGATCTATTATGTAGAATACCTCATATGTACTTGAGAAGCATGACTTGTTCTGCTGTTGGATTGAATATTGTATGTATGTCTGTAAGATCTGTTATATTGTTGTTATTTAGTTCCTAAGTCATGTCCAACTCTTTGCAACTCCATGGACTTCAGCATGCCAGCCTTCCCTGTCCTTTCCTGGAGTCTGCTCACAAGTACTTGAGAAGCATGACTTGTTCTGCTGTTGGATTGAATATTGTATGTATGTCTGTAAGATCTGTTATATTGTTGTTATTTAGTTCCTAAGTCATGTCCAACTCTTTGCAACTCCATGGACTTCAGCATGCCAGCCTTCCCTGTCCTTTCCTGGAGTCTGCTCACACTCATGTCCATTGAGATGCTGATGCCAGCCAACTATGTCATCCTCTGTTGCCCTTTCTCCTCCTGCCCTCAGTCTTTCCCAGCATCAGGGTCTTTTCCAATTAATCAGCTCCTTGCATCTGATGGCCAAAATATTAGAGCTTCAGCTTCAGCATCAGTCCTTCCAATGCATAGTCAGTTGATTTCCTTTAGGATTGACTGATTTGATCTCCTTGCTGTCCAAGGGGCTCTCAAGAGTGTTCTCCAGCTTTGTTTATTGTCCAACTTTCACATCCATATATGACTACTGGAAAAACCATAGCGTTGACTATATGGACCTTTGTCAGCAAAGTTATGTCACTGCTTTTCAATGCACTGTCTATGTTTGTCATAGCTTTTCTTCCAAGGAGCAAGCATCTTTTAATTTCATGGCTGCAGGTACCATCTGCAGTGATTTTGGAGCCCAGGAAAAGAAAATCTGTCACTGTTTCCACTTTTTCTCCATATATTTGCCATAAAGTGATGGGACCAGATGCCTTGATCTTATTTTTTGAATGTTGAGTTTTAAGCCAGCTTTTTCACTCTCCTCTTTTACCCTCATCGAGAGGCTCTTTGGTTCCTCTTCACTTTCTCCCATTAGGGTGGTATAACCTGCATATCTGAGGTTGTTGATATTTCTGCCAGCGCTCTTGATTCCAACTTGTGATTCATCCAGCACTGTTCAAGTCTTCTTTGTCTTTATTGATTTTTCCATCTGGTTACTCTGTTTATTACTGTAAGTGAGATTCTGGAGTCTCCCACTATTATTGTATTGCTGTGTATTTCTTCCTGCAATCCTGTCAATGTTTATATATTTGTATGCTTTGATACTGTGTGTATATTTATATTTATAACTGTAATATCTTTCTGGGAGTTTTGACCCATTATCTTTATATAATGTCCTTTTCTGTTTCCTGTGACAATATTTGACTTAATGTTTAATTTGTCTGATATAAATAGAGACATCCTGATCTCTTTTGGTTACTGTTTGCAAAAATGTCTTTTTCCAACCTTGTGCTTTCAACATATGTGAGTCTTTAAAATGAGTAATTTATAGACACCAACTCTTAGCCATGCTTTCTAGGAATTTAGTCTCTGCACCTTGCAGCTGAAGATAGTGTGACATACTGGAGATCTGCCCCACCCAGTGAGATACCTTATCCTTTGGATGAGAGCTAGCAGGGAAGAAAACTGTTTTCTCAGTCACACATCATCTGAAGTATTTCTTCATGCTGATCTGGGAGATGGGGTTGGAAGGAAAGGATCATAGCTCAAGAAGCACAAACTCATTGTCCTTACTAAGATTTAATTGATTTTCTTGAATAAGTGTTTCTCCCATTGCTATATGCCCATAGGATAAGTTCCATAGAATTTAAATTGTTGTTGTTATTCTTTTATATAAATAATAAAAATGTTGGGCTTCCCAGGTGATGCTAGTGGTAAAGAACCTGCCTGCCAATGCAGGAGACTTAAGAGATACAGGTTTGATCCCTGGGCCAGGAAGATTCCCTGGCGATGGAAATGGCAACCACTCCAGTATTCTTTTCAGGAGAATTGCATGCAAGAGGAGCCTGGTGGGCTACAGTCCATAGGATTGCACAGTGTCGGACATGACCGAAGTGACTTAGCACACATGGCTCTTTCACTGGGGAGTGGGTCCAAAGATCTCCCACAGCAGTTCCAGGGGTGAGCAGTTTCACTTACTATCCTATAAAGACCACAGGACTTGTGGTAATATACCACTTTTCATTCTGATATTGATAATGCATATGTCCTTTCTTTTTACTTCATTACTAATTACTAATATTATTATAAAAAATCCAGGTGTTGACTTTATTGGATTTTCTCAATTTCTTAAATCTTTCTTATGTCACTGATTTCTACATTTCTATTATTTCCTCCCTACCCTTTATTCTGGGTTTAGTTTGTTCTCTTTCCTTCATCACAAGTGAGAGTCTCAATTATTGATTTTTAGATTTTTTTTTTTTTCATTTTCTGACATAGGCGTTTAAAGATAAGTGCATGCGTGCTCAGTTGCTTCAGTCATGTCTGACTGTTTGCAACCCTGTGGACTGTAACCCACTAGGCTGTGCATAGGATTCTCCAGGCAAGAATATTGGAATGGGTTGCCCTGCCCTCCTCCAGGGCATCTTCTCAACCCAGGGATCGAATCCATGTCTCCTGAGTCTCCTGCATTGCAGGTGGATTCTTTACCCACTGAACCACTTGGAAAGCCCCATTTAAAGTTATAGTTTCCTATAAACACTGATTTAGCAATGGAGGCAAAGCAAAGTCAGCAGGTAAAAATACAACAATAGTTATATATTTTTGTTACTCTCTTGGCCTGAAAGCAAGTATTCAATAAAAGGAAATCATCTGGTACCTCCAACCTGCCATGAGGAAAATGAATACTTCTAATTCCTTGGTGATAATAGATACAGTTTATAAATGAGCTGTCAGATTTGAATATAAGTTAAGCAAACAGGACATTGAAACATCCTATACTACCTAAAATATCCTCACCATTCACCTTCATCATTTATTAAACCATTCTTTAATGAGTACCTAGTCTATGCCAAGTACTGGACTAGGTCAGGACACCACACAGTGAATAGGACCTTGCTCTCAAAAAGTTCACAACTTTAGACACTGGCTGCTGCTACTGCTGCTAAGTCACTTCCGTCATGGCCAACTCTGTGGGACCCCATAGATGGCAGCTCACCAGGCTGCCCCATCCCTGGGATTCTCCAGGCAAAAACACTGGAGTGGGCTGCTATTGCCTTCTCTGTTAGACACTGGCTATCCTTGTGCAAAACTAAATTGGTTTTCTAGATAGGCAAACAGTTTAGGCTTCATATAATAGAATGTCTTCATTTCCAAACCTAATTTTTCAACTTCCTAACTTTGTAAAATTGAAATCAAATACTTGCTTTTCCTTTGTCTCAGGTTCTCCCTTGTCTTTGGAAACAAATTAGAATGCTACATGCCTCATATGGTTGTCGCAAAATCATTAACTATAAATAGTCAGTGCCTGCCAGAACATAGGTATTCATTTATGACCCCTTTCTATCATCAGTTGTTACATCTCTAAAGATCTCTGTACAAGACATAGAGAACACGATGGGCCACTGTTCAGGGAATGTCAGAGAAGCTGGAGGTGGAGATGCCTAAGCAGATGCAGGCAGTGGTTTCAGGTATAAATCACTTAGTTTTTCAAGCTGTATAAATATTTATTTTGCATACGAGAGATCTTCTCCAGCGCTATAACAAGGATAAATAGCTCTTTAGAACTGGAAACGTTTTAGGATTTCTAAGACCTTTAAGCATGGGGCTTAGAGTCCCTATTTTCTGAAAGAAGCACTCAGGTGTCTGGGTGTTATTTCAAGACTCATACTGGTTTTTTTTTTTTCTACTAATTTTATACTGTTCTGACATGCTTTATTGCCTGAGAATATGTCCAGCCTGTGAAGCTGGGAATTAATTTCCTAATTTGCATTTTCATGAAGTCAGGGATGCATTTTTATTCAGGAGCACATGTCAGTTACTTGTAGAAAGAATTCACTCTCAAGAAAACATGGGAATGATGTGAATACTATGAATGGAAGTCACAGACATACACATTTGTAGGGGAAGACATGTTTTAAGAAGCCATCTTAGAGAAAGAGCCTGTTGTATTCCCTGTTGGCCAGTGTAGAGACTATAACTTTTGGAAAGAGAGACACGACTATATAAATGTCTCAGATTTTAACTCCCGAACTTCCAGTTACTTGATGTGCCTGACCATATGGCTGTGAGAGCCTATGGGAATCTAAACTTTTACTTTATATCCACATAAGAAAGAAAAAGGAGGTATAGGGGAGCAACATTTGCTACCCCAAGGTGTGTGTCTTTGGCATGGGGATTAATTTAGGCTGTTAATTTTAAGAAACAGTAGATTTCGGAAGATTTTTCCTTGTTACAGTGCCTTAAAAAATGTAGAAAGAAGTCCTGTTCTTGAAATCACCAGAGATCTCTGCAAATAAATGGTCTAAGTGTGGGGAAACAGCAAGACCTAGGGATCAGAGATTACTCTGTGTCGTGTCGTCTTTGCATGGCTCAGCAAACATTTGTTTACCAAAGACTTGCTTTCATCTCCATGTGAGTTGCCCTTCTCCCTTTTGAAGCCCAAACCACTATCCAAGACATTCTCTTTTGTCTTTAGCTCAAAATGGTATTTAAGGTGGGGGTTTCAGCCATTTGGGAGAGTTACTCAATTCTGGGTCTCTCTTGTGTATACATGTCATTAAACTTTTGTTTGATTTTCTCCTGTTGAGCTGTCTCATGTCAATCTATTCCTTAGACCAGCCTGAAGAACTTAAAAGTGTAGAAAAAATTTCTTCCTCCTTAACAATATATTTAAGTTTGTGTGTATATATACATACATTTACATATATTATATATATGTATTTATATAGCTATAGTTATTTTTAATATGATTCCAGCTTGTAATTAGAGGCAAATAACTCCTATTTTGGATATAATCTTCACATGTTTATCATAAAAGAATTAGTTACTGATTCAAATTCATAAATAAAATTTAAATTTCTAGTTTAAATATAACCAAGAAGTTGCCACCCTCCTTTAGTTCAATTTTAGACATCATGTTCTAGATTTACAGAAGTCTAGAAATAATTGGTGCCCATCTCATGATTTTACTTACTTTGAGTCAACTCAAGCAAAAAATATGTAATTTTGATTCTAAGAAGTCATTCCATTCAGCAAAGAACATTCTATCCATGTAGCTGGAAAACTGGGTCAGCAATGATTCATAATTATAGATTACTATTTACTATAGACTAAATGTTTGTGCCCCCTCCAAAGTTCATATGTTGAAAATTAATGCTCAATATGAAAATAGGAATGGGACCTTTGGGAGTTGATTTGGTCATGAGGATAGAGACCTGTCTCTTATACACATCTAGATGTGTATAAGAGACAGGGGCTACAGTCCATGGGGTTACAAAAGAGTAGGACATGACTTAGAGACTAAATGACAATAATGGCAAAATTATGGCTTAAAAATGACCTTGGATCATCAACAAAAACTACCGTATAATCTGTATCATTTGATTAAGGAGGCAGTGACATTAGCATTGTTTTATTTGAGGAAGCCTTCAAAATGTGTTGGTACTCAAAGCAAAAACTTGATTCATTTGGAACGTTTGCTTTTTAAAAAGTTGTTTTTCCTAACAGCACCCCCTAAGTGAAGCGTTACTCTATTAAGAAAAGACATTTTCAGCAACAGAACAATTCCAAACAGATTTTTAGCCAAGCCAGTAGGCCATATTGTCTATAGAACTGATGCTCCATGGTTCTCTGCAGCTAAAATTAGTGTGAAGAGTAAATTTATATTCATCCCCACCAGTAAGTTGGCAAATATTTTGAGTGTATTTTTTTTTCCTTCAAAGAGTATGTAAATCATGTAACAAGACAGAATAGGCCTTTATGTTTGCAGGTCATCTCTTATTTTTTCTTGATTNAATTAGTGTGAAGAGTAAATTTATATTCATCCCCACCAGTAAGTTGGCAAATATTTTGAGTGTATTTTTTTTTTCCTTCAAAGAGTATGTAAATCATGTAACAAGACAGAATAGGCCTTTATGTTTGCAGGTCATCTCTTATTTTTTCTTGATTTAAAAAAAAAAAATCTTATGGTTTTTAAAATATTATTTTTAAAAAAGGAAGCACCATTTTGAGCAAGGGCCTTCATGGAAACCTGTCTTCAAATTGTTATTCTGGCAATTAAAACAAGTCAAATGAGGTTAAACCAAGTCACTCCTGAAGCCAGGAAATCCAAGTGTACAGTATTCAGTGGGTAGTACTCTTTCCTTCTCATTAGCAGTAAAGTAATTTCACATTAACAGGTTTTGGGTCATGCCACTGCTGAAATCCCCAAACCAATAAAACAAATCTATTGAAGTAAAGCTGAATTTAAAATCAAATGGATGTGGATATGTTTATACGATTGACCTTAAGAATTTGTCTCAAGGAAACAATAAGATTTTAGATGTAGATTTATTGAAATGATGTTCAATATAGCACTATTCATAATAATACAAATGTTCAAAAATAAGGAAATGAGTAAAATGGTATAGCTGTTTAATAAGTTAGTGTTATAAATAAGTACCATGGAAAAACGTTTATGTAAAAATATACACAATTTTATAATGGGAACATGCTTACAATATACTATTAAAATGAAAGAAGGAGGATATAAAGTACAATGTGATCTCAATTTTGAGATAAACATGCACATATATCTTACAATCAGTGTCTAAGTAATTCAGTTTTCCTTTTTTTTTTTTTAAATTCTTTTCTGTATTCCTATATTTTCTACAAGGAGCATGTAATACTTTTTAATCACACCAAAACAAGTTACTTATTTCTTTAAAATCTCCTGGTCAGCTTTGCTTCAGTTCAATTCAAAGGTAAACATCTGCACAGCTTATAAACAAATCCTTGAACAATATGAATTTAGGAGATATAAGATCCTAAAAACCTTAGAGTACCTATTTTTGCATTACAATAAATAAAGTCTGTCTTTTTTTTTTATGGCCAACCACCCACAACTCTTAAAATAGTCTGAATTATTTCATGCATTTTAAATTACGTATTAAATCTCTGACTCATAGCTTATACATTTTTTTCAACCACTTAGAAATATGTAGGCAACAAAAAGTTAAAAAGTTCCTCACACCCTTTTCCAAAAGTATTTGTATGATACTTATAAATACATGTAACATAAATGAAAGTGGTTTAGTTACTTTAAAATGTCTAGAACTAGTACAGCAGATCAAGACATAAATATATTAGCAATTCACCTAAGCCTATAAGATATCCTCAACTAAGAGTCAAGACAGAGTCTGACCCAGGATTTTGTATTCCTTCCAAATGTGGACACAGAAATCCTGACATTTCTAAGATATTTTTATGATCTGGTTGCCAATAATATAAATGAACTGCAGCTGATACTTTATCTAAATAGTCACAGTCCTGAATTAGCGGACCCAGAGGCTTTACCGTCTTGTAAGGTGTCAAGGATGGTTCCCTGGTAAACATATTCCCTAAGCACTCAGGAAATAGCATCTTTTCCTAACAGCCTCTTTTCTTTCAAACCCCTAACAATTTGTAAGAGTGCCTTTTTAGTCACCAAAATTCTAAAATACAATTGTTTTCCACTTGTGGAAATTATAGTTAATTGCTTTAAAAATGCTTAACTCCAGACCAAATACAAAAGGCAGATAAATTCTTTGAGAGCAAGAAGTGAAAGTCACTCAGTCAAGTCTGACTCTTTGAGACCCTCATGGACTGTGGCCCACCAGGCTCCTCTGTCCATGGGATTTTCCAGGCAAGAATACTGGAGTGGGTTGCTACCCATTTCTCATGTAGAAATGTTTCTCTTCACAGACAACATACTGATGATTTTGTTTGTGGAGATGATAAATTATTTTCTGCGGCATACATTTGTCACCTATAACTACTAACAAATGTGTCCTTGAGATGGTCCTTCAAACTGAGAATTGTGTTCTTGCTTTTTAAAATTTTTAAGCAAATTCATGCACGTACCTGGGAATAGGTCTCCTCCCTTCTAGTCCCAAGTGGTAGATATAGCTTTCTGATTTAAGATAGCATTTAAGACAGCATTCTGATTTAAGGTCTCTGTACTATCTTTGTCTTCCTTTTGGAAGTGTTCTTCCAAGAAGTGCAAAATAGGGAGAATTTCTTTTTGGTCCATAGTAGGTTTTTCTGAGTGTAAGAGGGCAGATGGAGGGAAGATGGCCAAGTGTTCCTAGGAACTGTAGAAGTAGAATGCATTATTTTCCTACACAATCCAGGCACTCGCTATCATTTGTTAATCTCAGAATCCCAGGCATTCTTCCTAAATGTCGAACAGAATTGTTTACCAGTGTCAGAGCAAGTCTTGCAATTATGAATCTAATTACTAAGATATTAAAAAAATGAAATAATAAAAATTTTAAGTGATTTTTTTAACAGCTCATTGTCAGAAAGCAAGTGGCCTAACTGTTGTAAACACAAAGAAATGATCATAGCATCATTTTTAAACTGTAGAAATATATTATTGAATGATGTCTAAGATGCAGGATGACCAGAAATGCATGATAGCATCCATCAGTACTTACTGAACTCAATTTCTAGACTAAAAAATCACGAGAAAATTTTAAGTGAGTTTTTAACAGCTCATTGTCAGAAAGCAAGTGGCCTAACTGTTGTAAACATAAAGAAATGATCATAACATCATTTTTAAACTGTAGAAATATCTTATTGAATGATGTCTAAGATGCAGGATGACCAGAAATGCATGATAGCATCCGTCAGTACTTACTGAACTCAATTTCTAGACTAAAAAATCATGGTATAGAAGAAAACTGATGACAGGTCTATTTTGGGGGGGACAGTGGGTAGGGAGAAAGAGGAGGCAGGATGATGGGAAAGAGGGAGGAGGGATGATGGGAAAGAGTCATCTACGTCAGCTTGAGAAGTTGGAGATCTTCGGGTTCTGATATCACCAGCATTCAAGCTATGTGATGATAATGCTAATGGACATAGCTCAGCTTCCAGGGTTGTTTCTATGCTCTTAAAAGCCTTTGCAAATAAACATTTTTACATTAAAATGTTAAAATGTGCTATTAATTCAAATGAGCAGTTTGCATGTTTGAAAAATATGTTGCAAGAAATTTTACTTATTGTTGTAAGTTGCTTAGGTTGAATCCCACACTTCACTTCTTTCTTCCATCAGGACATGTGAGGAGAGCAGAGTTAAGCTGCCTTTTTCCAATTTTGAGATGATGAAAAAGGGGACTCAGAAAACTAAAGTGAGTTGTCCAGACTACACAGGGTCTGTGGGCAGAGCTGAGTCTGGGTTCCTCTTTCTCCTACTCTGGGACTCTTCCCCTGACCCACACAGGAATAGCAAGACAGCACAGATGGCTGCTGGGCAGATCCAGGCTGGCTGACTGTGGTTGATCCCTCTTGCTCCATCCTGAATCTCTGGATAAAGACAGATTCAGTGAATATTCTTCCAGAGGAGAAATCAGTCCCTGACCTGTTGATGCCCTGTCCTCTGCAGAAGCAACATCTCATTCCTTCCATACTGTTTCTACTCTCCTGCAACACTTTCCCCCTGCAAAGAGCCAAGTTCCCTCCTCTCTGCATGAACTGTTTGAAAGATAATTTACCCATTCACTTCCTCACTTACTTATTTTATGTAATAAATATTTGTAAACTGTTGTGTAGCACATACCACTCCAGTTTTGTCGCTAAGTTAAGACCAACTCTTTGTGACCCTATGGTCTGCAGTATGCCAGGCTTCCTGTCCTTCCCTATTTCCTGCAGTTTGGTCAGACTTATGTCCATTGAGTCAGTCGGTGATGCTATTCAACCATCTCATTCCTCTGTCACGCCCTTCTCCTCTTGCTCTCAATCTTTCCTAGCATCAGGGTCTTTTCCAGAGAGCTGGCTCTTCCAATCAGGTGGTCATAAGTATTGGAGTTTCAGCTTCAGTGTCAGTCCTTCCAATGAATATTTAAGGTTGATTTTTTTAGGATCAGCTGCTTTGATATGCTTGCTGTCCAAAGGACTCTCAAGAGTCTTCTCCAGCACCACAGTTCAAAAGCATCAGTTCTTCAACAGTCAGCCTTCCTTATGGTCCAAATTTCATATCTGTACATGACTACTGGAAAAACCAAAGCTTTGACTATATGGACTTTTGTTGGCAAAATGATGCCTCTACTTTTTAATATACTGCCTAGATTGTCATAACTTTATTCCAAAGAGCAAGCGTCTTTTACTTTCATGGCTGCAGTCACCATCTGTAGTGATTTTGGAGCCCAAGAAAATAAAGTCTGTCACTGTTTCCATTGTTTCCCTATCTATTTGCCATGAAGTGATGGGACCATATGCTATGAGCTTAGTTTTTTGAATGTTGAGTTTTAAGCCAGCTTTTTTCATTCTCCTCTTTCACCTTCATCAAGAGGCTCTTTAGTCCCTCTTCACTTTCTGACATTAGGGTGATATCATCTACTTATCTGAGGTTATTGATATTTCTCCCAGCAATCTTGATTCCAGCTTGTGCTTCATCCAGCCCAATATTTCACGTGATGTACCCCGCATATAAGTTAAATAAGCATGGTGACGATATACAGCCTTAACATACTCCTTTCGCAGTTTTGAACCAGTCCATTGTTCCATGTCCAGTTATAACTGTTGCTTCTTGACCTGCATACAAGTTTTTCAGGAGGCAGGTAAGGTGGTCTGGTATGACTGGTACACATGACCACATTTTTTAAAGACATGTAAATAATGTTTATAGAAGCTCTAATAGTGCAAATTGAAAACAGCCAAAAATATTTCCCAAGATAAGAACATGCATGTTCATAGTGATACAGAGCTAGCTAAGCCAGCTGTCATCTCTTCCCTCTGTGGGCGTGCAGTCTAGCAGAATAGGAAAGGAGAGTGAATCTGTATATTTCACACACATATCTTTTATGAGCCCCATCTCCCAACAAGAGTTTTACTTTCCTTGGCTTTGTTACACTTTTTATTGAAGAATTGCATACATGGCAGAAGGTGCCCAGATCTTAAATGGGCAGCTCAGTAATTTTTAATATCTGTATAGAACATTTCCAATATCCTTAAGGCTCTCCCATGCAAAACACACCATGAATTAATCACTGTTTTGATATCCAACACCATGTATTATTTTTGCCTATTCTTGTTTTTTTTTTTTTAATTTAAAATTAGTTGATTAAATTGTTGCATTAGTTGCTGCCGTGGAGCAAAGTGTATTAGTTATGCCTATATCCACTCTTTTTTTAGATTCATTTTCCATATAGTTTATTAAAGTATTGAGATTTCCCTGTGCTATATGGATGAACCTAGAAACTGTCATACTGAGTGAAATAAGTCAGATAGAGAAAGACAAATGTATGATATTCTTAATATGTAATTTTAAAAAATGGTACAAAGGAACTTATTTACAAAATGACAGTAGAGTCACAGATGTAGAAAACAAACGTATGGTTACCACGGAGAAAAGCATGGAGTGGGCTGGGAGTAAGATGAATTGGGAGACTGGGGCTAACAAATACACGCTGCTGCTGCTGCTGCTGCTGCTGCTGCTGCAAGTCGCTTCAGTCGTGTCTGACTCTGTGCGACCCCATAGACGGGGCAGCCCACTAGGCTGCCCCGTCCCTGGGATTCCCCAGGCAAGAACACTGGAGCGGGTTGCCATTTCCTTCTCCAATGCATGAAAATGAAAAGGGAAAGTGAAGTCGCTCAGTCGCGTCTGACTCTTGGCGACCCCATGGACTTTAGCCCACCAGGCTCCTCCGCCCACGGGATTTTCCAGGCAAGAGTACTGGAGTGGAGTGAAATACACACTACTCTATATATAGATAACTAATAAGGACCTACTGTGTAATACTTTGCCTATTCTTTAATTTCATTTATGTAGAATCATATAGTGTGTTTTCTTTGAAGGCAATGGCTGATCTGTTTAATATCACATCTGTATGAGTCACTTAAGTTATCCTGTTAATAATAGTTTATTTCGTTGTGTAGCACATCATTGCATCCATAGATCATAATTTACTTCTTCATTCATTTTGTGTAGACACTGAAGCTGGTGTACATTCTCAGACATCATGGTGGAGAAGCAAGTCCTTGTCATCATTCTCTCTTCTACTGAGTACTTCAGAGGAGGGGAAAGATCCTGAATTTCAGAATCAAACCTGTTCATCAGAGTACAAGTTGCAGAAAAAAACATATGTAAATAAATATGTAATGAAAATTTAAATTCAAAATATCTCATCTTCATGCCACATCCCATATCTCCACACTTTTCATCTTCCTAATACAAACAATATATGAACATGTTTTTTCCCCTTTTAACACAGGATGCATTAAATTTTTATGTTCTTGAGCAGCTGAAGTAATGAACATGCCTTCTCATCACACCTAGATCCTGGTTATATTAATGGGCATCTTTTCAATTTCTTATACAGAATATATTTGCTTAGTTGGGAAATCATCATAACTTCTGATATGTATAAAGTATATTTTAGTTGACAAGGAATTTTTATACAGATCATTTCATTTGATTCTCATTTTACAGAGATAGGAACTTTTTAATTAATATTTATTAAATGTCTCCTCTGTGGCACCACTGTTCTGAATGCTGCAAATATAAAGTCGAGCAAAGCACATTTCCCCCCTTAATAAATTAATAGTCAGTTGCAAAGATAGATATATAAGCTAAATTAAAATACAAGGTGGCATAGGAACCCTAAAACACCATAGCATTTTACATCCATGAAAATAATAAATGTTACTGTATTATTATTCAAGAATTTTGGTAAACAACTCTACATAGGGCAGTCAGATGGAATGCATATTAGACATGAAACTTGAAGAAAGAGGAGGAATTCATCAAGACAACCTTGGGGAAAAAGAAAGGTGGCATTTTTAATAGAGATAACACCTGTGCAAAGGCCAGGTGGCATGATATGGTTTGGAGCATCAGCCCAAGGTCATGCAAACATTTAAAGACAAAGCTTATGTTCAAATTCAGTGCTCTCTCTACAGGATATTTTCCCCCAGTTGTATGTTTAAACTCTGACCAACACACTACTTTCAGTTTCCTGAATGAAATACTGTATGAGCAATGGCCTCTAAAATGGGTGCGCACAGCAAATCATTAGCATTTTTATTTCCAGTCATATTACATTTGGGAAGAAATTGCTCTGTACTGACAAATTGCAACAGTTATGAACATGGTAATAACATAACAAGAATAATCAAATGCAATTGGAATGAAAATGCATCAGTTCAAGCTGGGCTTCAGCTTTTATAATGTTCATTCAAGTTTAATGTCCTTTATGATTTTCTGGAAGCTATGACAGACTGCTTGTGCAATTTGATTTTGTTTAGCAATTTGTGTTCCCAACCATGGCCTCAAATTTTTCAGAGGAAAACTAACCTGCGTCTGTCACCTGGTCATAGGAATATACAAACTAAGCTTGGGCTAAGTTGAATTGAGTAAGGTTGAATAATTTATATTCATGCCCAATCTATTATCATCATCAAACTCAAATTGAGCTAGTTTAAGAGAGTGTATAAATAACCTTTGAGAAGCAATTTGCTCAAAATTTGGCCCTTTAATTGCTTCTCTCAGGCTGATCAGAGATGATGGAATCTTGTACCTTGTTGATGGTCCCGTTCTGGCTACGGTGGCCATTATTCTTGGTTGGTGACATTGATTTTCTGTTTTTTAAAAATGTGGGTAGTGTCTGCTAGGAAGTGAGTGGGAGGCTAAATGACTTATTCTGAAGCTGCATTTCTTTAATAAAGTTCTTAATAATCTATTGACTTGGCCTGTACTGAGTCTCCATTGCTCTGTGAGCTTTTCTGTGGTTGTGGTGAGCAGGGGCTACTCTGCACGGGCTCCTCCTGGCAGTGCCTTCTCTGGTTGCAGAGCGTGGGCTCTAGGGGGCACAGGCGTCAGCAGCTGCGGCACACAGGCTTAGTAGTTGTGGCTCCCAGGTTCACAGGCTCCATAGCTGTTCTGGTAACACTGAGGAGAGACACAGGAGACCTCTAGCTGTCCAACTGACCTCCTTCATCTTTTTCTCTAGCCTTTTAGTCTCAGTCAAAAAATACAGATACAGGGCTTTCCTGGTGACACATTAGTGAAGAATCTAGCAGCCAATGCAGGACTAGGGTTCAATCCCTGATCCAGGAAGATCTCACATGCCGTGGAACAACTAAGCCCATGCGTCACAATTACTAAGGCTTTGCNTCTCAGTCAAAAAATACAGATACAGGGCTTTCCTGGTGACACATTAGTGAAGAATCTAGCAGCCAATGCAGGACTAGGGTTCAATCCCTGATCCAGGAAGATCTCACATGCCGTGGAACAACTAAGCCCATGCGTCACAATTACTAAGGCTTTGCTCTAGAACCTGAGAGACACAACCACTGATCCATGAGAAGCCTGTGCACCACAGCTAGAGAGTAGCCCCTGGCACTAAGACTATATCCTCCCTGGCTTCTATTTCATTATTTTCCTGTGTAAATAAGACAGCAAAACCTTTCTACTCTCTTTTTTCCATTTAAGGTCTATGGATGAAAATTGTAAGCCCACTACAGTAACTGATTTCCTAAGCAACCATCTTCTCAGCAAAGGAAAACATGAAACCAGTAGGCTGATAAGTCACTAAAAGTTCATTATCAAATCCATTTGCTTTTACTACCTGCATTAGAAATGTACTTCTCATTAGCCTCTGTGCCAAGAATGTAGTCCTAGATATAACTAGGTAATTCTATGAAAGGATAGGATGGCCTCTAAAGCACCCCCCCAACTCTGTTGGTTCTTGGTGGAAATTATAGTGAATCCGGTATGATTCACTTCTACTGTGACATCAGACACTCTTTGTACACTATAGCCTGGAGATGTAATCCAGCCAAGTGCCTCTTCTATTTTGTGTGTGTTGTTTGTTTATCTTTTATAAACCCACATGACCTGTGTGTTACAAAGATGCAGTGGTATTTCATGAATGCTGGATGGAAAGCAAGTCTTTAAAGGCACTCAAATGAAACATCACTCAATGGTGAACTTTACTCACTCAGTGTTTTCCTCTGGTTTTGCCTCCTTCAGGTCACTACCTGTTTTTGGAAATAAAGTTTCACTGTAACATAGCTACACTCATTCATTTATGACTCAATGGCAGAGCTGAATGGATGGTTATGACAGAAATCATAGTTTGCCTGCAAAACCTAAAGTATTTACTATTAACATTTTATAGGAAAAAATTGCCAACTTCTCTATTCTAAGGAGATTCAGACATAATGATCTTATTCCCTTATTTTATTTACAGAAATGGATGGCTCGGACAGGAAAGAATCTGCTTTTAATGCAGGAGACACAGATTTGATCCCTGGGTTGTGAAGATGCCCTGGAAATGGACCGGCTACCCACTCCGGTATTCTTGCCTGAAGAATCCCATGGACAGAGGAGCCTCGTGGACTACAGTCCATGAGATGGCAGGTAATTGTACACGACTGAGTGACTAACACTTTCTTTTCACTTTCAGACATAACGATCTTATTCCCTTACATTATTTATATAAATACTTATTTCTGGGAGTTTAAATGTTATAATTTTTCCTTGCAGCTCAAATGAATCAAGGAAGTAAGTGAGAGTTATCCCACTAAATTAACTGGTAAGTCCACAGTCATGAGAATTAGGAATAAATTCTTTGTTTTACTACTACTGTTACTGTTATTATTATTAGCTTGCACTACCTATATGAATATCACTGTGCAAAGCACCTGAAAAATATCTCCTGTAATCCTCTGAACAACCTTATGTGAGATACAATGCTATCATGCCCATTTTACAAATGAGGAAATTGAAACAGCATTGCCACATAATTTGCCCATAAAACACACTTCCCCAAGTACATGATAGCCAAAAACTGGAGTCTGAACCTTTCTGACCTCAACATTTATGATTTTAACAAAAAAAGTAAGCAGCCAAATGAAGTGTGTTCCATAGAGTTTCATTCAGTAACTGAATTCATGTGATCATAGCAAATTCAGCATGTATTTGAACTCCCCGCTTACTCAAGGCAGTGTCAGTTCAGTTCAGTTCAGTCACTCAGTCATGTCTGACTCTTTACGACCCCATGGACTGCAACATGCCAGGCCTCCCTGTCCATCACCAACTCCCGGAATTTACTCAAACTCATGTCCACTGAGTTGGTGATGCCTTCCAACCATCTCATCCTCTGTCATCCCCTTCTGCTGCCTTCAGTCTTTCCCAGCATCAGGATCTTTTCATATGAATCAGTTCTTCTCATCAAGTGGCCAAAGTATTGGGGTTTCAGCTTTAGCACCAGTCCTTCCAATGAATATTCAGGACTGATTTCCTTTAGGATGGACTGGTTGGATCTCCTTGCAGTCCAAGGGACTGTCAAGAGTCTTCTCCAACACCACAGTTCAAAAGCATCAATTCTTCAGCACTCAGCCTTCTTTATAGTCTAACTCTCACATCCATACATGACTACTGGAAAAGGCAGTATAGTAAATACCAAATGACACAGAACCATGAGTATGACAGAGATATGTTTTTAGGGAACCTCATTTTTGGTTAGCATGTGCTTCTCTTCAGAAAGTAAATACTTCATAAATGGGCTTCCCAGGTGACCCTAGTGGTAAAGAACCTACTTGTATGCTAATACAGGAAATGCAAAAGATGTGGGTTTGATCTCTGTGTTGGGAAGACCCCCTGGAGGAGGGCATGGCAGCCCACTCTAGTATTGCCTGGAGAATCCCATGGACAGAGAAGGCTGGCGGGCTACAGTTGCAAAAACTCGGACATGACCAAAGTGATTTAGCATGCATGCACACATTTCATTTAAACTTCATGATTACCTCAAGCTTAATCTCTCTTATTAGTTAGCTTCCCTCTAAGCCTTAGCTAAATAAACTGGTTTCAATGGAGTTGATACAGAGCACTTTGAGGACATCCTCTTTTAGAGCATGCAAATTTGGCTGCTAGGAAAGTAAAGGGTTATGGTTTTGAGTTATAGGACATCACAATATTAGAATGTTGGTGAGGGAAAATTTTTTTCTGTACCTTCTAGGCTCTTCTAGCTGATTGAAGAATTAAATTGGCATAAGACAGATTAACAGGAGAAAAATAAAAGATGTTTGACAAGTATATCTGGGAGAAACTGAGGGAAACTAAGTAGTCACCAAAATGACCTAACCCCTCACCTTAAATACCATCTTCAGCTAAAGACCAAAGAGGGTGTTGAGGGTTGTGGTTTTGGATTTCAAAGAGGAGGAAGGCAATTTACATGGATATGAAAGGGGAAATGCTTCACAAACACTTGTTTACTGGGCTTTGTAGAAACAGTGGTTATTGTTCAGTCCCTCATTGTGTCCAACACTGTGGCCTCATGGACTGCAGCATGCCAGGCTTCCCTGTTCTTCACTATCTCCCAGAGCTTCCTCAAACTCATGTCCGTTGAGTCGCTGATGCCATCTAATCATCTCATTCTAGGTCTCCCCCTTCTCCTGCTGCCCTCAGTCTTTCCCAAGATCAGGGTTTTTTCCAGTGAACCAGCTCTTTGCATCAGGTGGCCAAAGTATCGCAGTTTCAGCTTCAGCATCAGTCCTTCCAGTGAATATTCAGAGTTCATTTCCTTTAGGATGGACTGGTTGGATCTCCTTGCTGTCCAAGGGACTCTCAAGAGTCTTCTCCAGCTCCGCAACTTGAAAGCATGAATTGTTCAGTGCTCAGTCTTCTTTATGGCCCAACTCTCACATCTGTACGCAACTGCTGGAAAAACCATAACTTTGACAATACGGGCTTCTGTCGGCACAGTGACGCTTTTTAATACACTGTCTAGGTTGTCATAGCTTTTCTTCCAAGGAGCAAGAATCTTTTAATTTCAAGGCTGAGGTCACAATCAGCAATGATTTTGAAGCACTAAAAAATAAAATCAGTCACTGTTTCCATTTTTTACCCATCTATTTGCCATTAAGTGATGGGATCAGATGCCATGATCTTAGTTTTTTGAATGCTGAGTTTTAAGCTGGCTTTTTCACTGTCCTCTTTCACCTTCATCAGGAGGCTCTTTAGTTCTTCACTCTCTGGTATAAGCATGCTGTCATCTGCGTATCTGAGGTTGTTGGTATTTCTCCCAGCAATCCTGATTCCATTCCAAAAAAGCTATAGTCAAAGCTATGGTTTTTCCAGTAGTCATGTATGGATGTGAGAGCTGGACTATAAAGAAAGCTGAATGCTGAAGAATAGATGCTTTTGAACCGTAGTGTTGGAGAAGTGTTCTTGCCACCTCTCCTTAATATCTTCTGATTCTGTTAGGTCCTTACAATTTCTGTCCTTTATTGTGCTACTCTTTGTATGAAATGTTCCCTTGGTATCTCTAATTGTCTGAAGAGTTCTCTAGTCTTTCCCATTCTATTGCTTTCCTCTCTGTCTTTTTAGTGTTCAAAGGGACACAAACTCAATTCTTATTTCTAGGTCTTGCTGAGTTTCCCTCACCATCCTAGGTCATATTCTTTGCAGATATCTCTGGTGATAAGCTCTGCTCCAGAAAGAGGCCATTTACCTAAATTCTTTCAGGCAGTCAAAGGGAACATAGCAAGAAACATCTCTTGAGTCTTCTTTTTCTTAAAAATAATCAACCTAAATTAATCCTCATGTCAAATTTGAGGTAGTGGAGTTTTGCTCTTTTACCATGGGGAACCTGAATATGGGGCAGGGGTGGCGTTACATAAAGTACAAGGAGTTCCCTGAGTGTCAGTGTAGCTGAAAACATGAGAGGTTAGAGGAAAAAAAAAAAAAACAAGAAATAGACCCAGGCAGCCCTCAAATAGGAAACTTGCTTATTGGGTGATTTTATCAATATCAAGCTGAATGGGAAATTTGGTGAGAAGGTAAGTATAGAAATAGTTTCAAGTATTTCTAGAAAGTGATTTATGGGAAGGCCATGTCAGGTCCTGAATCAATGAAGCACACTCTGTGATGTAACTCAGGCAGCTGAAACAATAAGAAGGGTGACACAATGCTGCCTCCAGGGTTGCCTCTGGTGGAATATCTCAGGGAGGTGATCATATGGGTGATGGATTTTATTTGCCAGCTTCTCTACCTCTCTGGTGTGAAGCTCTCTCTTGTCTAGTCTATTTGATGTTATCTTGGGGCCCATTACCTATTCCACACCCCCTGTTTCCAACGATGAAGCCATTTGTAGGCCTGGGACTCTCTCAAGCTTCCAAATGAGAGAATGTTAAGTCGGTAAAGGGGGAAAATGCTTGCTTTTGCTTTTATGCTGCCAACCTTCATCTGTCCTGATGTCTTTGTCTTTCATATTCTGGATCTCATGTGAAGATGCCAAACTGAAAATAAGGGCTTTCAATCCACCAAGACTCTCTTTAATGTTTTTTTAAAAAAAACCTCTTAGTCAGAAATGGGTGCAGTACTGAATTCATCAGGAGAAATGAAGACTGACAGTTTAATTTCACTAAATACTGTAAGAGAAAAGATGTCAGCCACAATGACTGGTGGGCCTGCCCTGGGTGATAGCGATAGACTATGCAGGAGAAAATTAATAGTTATTTTTTAAAATCTTTTCAAGACTTTACATGGAAAAACGTGGAGTGACTCCTCTGCATGAGGACTTCAGGCTATATTTTGCTTCTTTCCCCCTGATTTCATTTTACCACATAAGCTAAATTGGACTTATTTATTTATGAATGCACAAAGGAAAATTTCAAAATGCCTCTTCGTGTTCATCTTGCTTGGGCTGTGTGCCCTCTGTGCATTCTCATCTCATACCATCTTTGAGGATGATGTCTCAGCAGTGACAAGTACATTTACAAGACTCGGGTCTTCTCCATTCAGATCCTTCTCAATTTAGAATCCGTCAAACACATCAGGTACAAGAGGTTTGACATTATTGAAATAGCCAAGTAACACACACCATGTTCTTACTTTGGCTTGGAGACAGGGACTTCAACCTTGGAATTAATTGCAGAGGGCACGTTTACTCAACTGAAAAAGTATGACAAAAAAAAAAAAACACAGTGGGGAAGCAATAATAAAAATAGGAATTTCAAACAATTTAACCTTCATGTAAGTGAATTAGAGTCTAGAGTGAGTTTTAAGGTGGAGATGGTATAAGGAGAGAATCTCATGTATAACCTGTCAAGGAACAGGGCACCCGGGAAGCAGACTGTACAGGAAATATTTGAAGGCATACTACTAGGTCAGCAGTGAAAGAAGCAAAATTTTCAAGGAAAAAATGGGTTGGGATGCAGTCATAATAAAAGACTCAGCTGATCTTATGCAGGACCCTGGACTGAAATAACCCTGCAGAGTCCTTTCAGTTTGGGGAAAGAAAGTGCTGGGCTTTCATACACCCATCTCAGCACCCTGGGAAGTGATGTGACTTTGGGAAAGGTGTTTCTATTCAGCCTATGGTATGATCTTGGGGATACTCAGCTGTACAATCTCAGTGTCCAAAAGTGCTGGCAACTGGAGCAACAAAGACTTTGGCCCAGATGTAGGGGAAATGGAAGATGCAATGTGGTTTCTGGAGAAGCTTCCACCTTGAGTCACCTGAATTCACCTCCGTGTATGTCCTGGAAGATGCTCCTTCTGGATTCTGGTGGCTGCTTTCCCCAAAGTCGGCTCAGAAGAGGAAGGATAATAGGACCAGTGAACCGCTACCACTGCTTGTCCAAAGGTCACAAATATACTTGTCATCTGCCTCTTCTGTTATCAATTCCAGATTTCCGTTTGCTTGTCCAAGTGACGTACTAAGTAGGGTAACACAGATCCTTATCCTTTAGAGCTTGAGATACTTCTCAGGCTGTGGCTACTGTGCTTGTCTATTAATTACCCGTGTTAGTATCAAAAGACACCTATGTGGATCAGTTCAGTTCACTCAGTCGTGTCCAACTCTTTGCGACCCCATGGACTGCAGCACACCAGGCTTCCCTGTCCATCACCAACTCCTGGAGCTTGCTCAGACTCATGTTCATCGAGTTGGTGATCTCATCCTCTGTCATCCCCTTCTCCTCCTGCCTTCAGTCTTTCCCAGCATCAGGGTCTGTTCTTATGTGATCAGTAGGGTGAAAACCCTATTTTTCCCTACCTCCAAGGTAGAAAACTATATCTACTTCCTCCCAGTAAGCAGGGTCATGACCACTGTCGTGACTCTTTCCCTTGCTTGCTGGTCTCTCAAGAATTCCAAAGTTACCGAGTATCACCCAAGGGCTATTGTTTTTAAAGATTAATACATTACTGCCAATTATAAGGTCTAGCTTCAGAACCCAAAGATGATACTTTGTGAATCTTCTATTTATGTGTACCAGAATATCCTGAAGGCCTTTTCTTACCACAGTCACTTCTGATACATAGGGCCTGGCATGTCCTGTAGACCAAGCAGCAGGGCTGCTTGCACCAAATCCTGGCCCTGCTACAGGGTCCCTTCCTGATGCCTTTGATGTAATCTGATGTGACTGTGGGTCAGTGCAGTATTCCCAGAGGTAGAAGATGCTGCGTCCAAAACCCAAAGAGGTCTACCAGACGTTGTACTTCCTTCTTCATCATAAGCACCATGAGATGCAGTTGTTTGTCCTTTACTTGGGAAGTGATGACCTGGCATCCCTCACTGAATCCCTAAATAATTCACTGATATAGCAAGATCCTGAATATTCATGGGCTTTATTTCTTACTCTTTGACGTGTGTGTCTTTTACCGAGTCATCCAGTGAACTTGTCACTTCTTTCTTATCTGGTCTAATTAGCCTCAAGTCACAAATAAGTTCATTTCTGTCATGCTCTGTGGGGTGTCCAGATGGCCTGGGTCTCCTCAGACTATGTAATAACATAGGGTAGGAGAGATTAATGATCTTTGAGCTTCTCAGTGAGGCTACCCAGCTCATCAGCACATTCCTCGTTGTTTTGGTAAATGGATCATCTTTTAAGTCTTTCCAAGGAACAGTATTCATCTGGTAGATTTTTAAGACTTATATGCATATAACTCTAACAAACCTACTTCTCTGAATCTTTTGAGTCCTTCATCTACATTTTCCCACAAAAATTCTGGCATGTCTTTTACATGCAGGAAACTCCTCAGAGAGTGTTCCCATTTCAACAACATCTCCAAAATCCAACCCTATTAATTCTGCCACCCTTCATCCAGCACCTCGGAACTTTGTTCCATATATACTGTCCCAATTTCTGCCTATATATGCTTAACCGATCATACAGCTCTTTTAAAATATAATTTCTTTCCTCCCTTAATAACCCCAGCGTTCCCTGGCGGGTTTATGTCATGCATTAACCCTAGTAATTGATCAAGTAGTCAAATGTGGAGGTTCTGATTAGCAAGGCAGAGTCTTCTACATAATCTTCAGATAAGAGTGAGGATGGGGTTAACAGTGAGAAGTGATACACTTTTGTAGATACAGATAACCTGAATGAATCTAATGAATCAACTTTTTTTTTTTTTTAGTTCGTTAACCTGATCTCATTTCTCAGGATCCTATTACTTTCCAAATAGGATCTTGACCTTTGCTTAGCTAACTTATCAAGTCTGAGATCCCACGCTCTATGAAGCTCTATTGGTCTTCTGAGTAAGTCCTGGGACTTGTCCCTCTCTTTTTCAGCCCTCCAGAAGCAGGAGATATGGATCTGTTTAATGCCATTTAGCAGGTCCTCTGGCTTTCATTCTTAGCTCTTAGCTGCTGGCCAGCTGGCCCTCAGCTTTTCATTATCTTTCTTCAGAACATCTAAGTGTCCTTCTCGGTCCTATTTCCCAATATTTCTCAAATGATTTTTGTATCTTGTACCTGCTAGTGCATTTATTTTTACAGTAGCGTCTCAGTTCATCGTGAATAAAGTTTGAAAGTTGTCCTGCTCTCTTATTCCAGGGCCTATCACTGATCCACATCACACCAGAAATGAGATTCTCATTGTCACCCTGCTAATGTGCGCTTCAGCTCCAAAAACTCTCATTGGAAGATCTTCTCAGTCAGACCACTCCTGGACACAACTGTCTCAGATTTTATTCTTTGGAGTCAGAGTCTGAGATGGAGATTGGAGTACAGGGAAAGTACAGGGCCTTACTCTTGGATCTAGCTCTGGCGGGAACGTGAGACTGGACAGAGGAAGAATTTGAGCTTGAGGCAGTCACAAGAAAAGGCATGAGAAAATCCTCCCAGAAACTCTGATGGTCGTAGAGCTTTCCCAGATTGGGGGAAGGTGACCAGAACTTCATCTCACACATCTACCAGTCCTCATATGTGGGTGCCCCTGGTAAGGGCAGTGTGATCTACCATCAGTAATGGATAGTCTCTGGAGGATTCCCAGTGATGAGCCGCCAGTAGCTCTCAGCCTTTGAGAGAATGACTGCTCCAGTCCTGAACCAGAAGAGTGTAGACACATCCGAATAGCCACCATCAGAACAGGAACAACTGTAAGATAATGAGAATGTGTTCAGCACTGAGACCAGGATGAGACCAGAAGGCCTCATGAGAAAAATTTAAGGGGCATGAAAATAATACTCTAGTCCAATATTTTTAATCAAAATTAATGCAAAAACTTCAATGAGTGAGATGTCAAGGTTTTTAAAGACAGGAGCGGTTTTAGTTGTTTGTCTTTCACCTCAGTCTCTAACATACTTGGCACTGCCCTGATATACATGACTGCCTTTGTTTTATTTGTTGATTATAACTCCTTAAAATATAATTAACTATTCATTAACCCTGAAAATGGTGAAATGATAATGAAAGCACAGCAAAAATTTGCTGAGATTAAATACAAAGGATTGAGCTAGAGACTTCAGTAAAACACAAGCTCCAATATTTGCAAGAAAAGGTCTTATATCCCCTGTTTTACAGAGAAAACATGATCCAAGAGATTAACAATTATAAAGTATCTATTTTTATACAAATGAATAAAAATTATCCATTTTTTACACGAATCATGGTTGATGATTTAAAGTAAATCAATGTCGTTATTTTACAGTCAGACTGCAAACTCAGGAAATGACTCAGAAACATTGTTAAAACTTCACACTGGCTACTGAAAAATATCAGGTGTAAATAAGAACTTAGTAAAAGATTTTACTTGACATGCAAGATGCGACAGCCAGAGCTCTGGAGTCGCTCAGCAGCCCTGCTCTCATAGAAATAAGACTTTGGGATTCCAGGTCCATATTGAATTCCATACTCCCAAGAATACTGTAGGCAGCCCACACTGACTACTGTTTTTCACTATTACAATCCCCATGAAACGTTTTACGTTCATCGGAGCACTTTTCAGCGAGTGCTAAGAGTTAGGACTGTGTGGACCACAATAAACTGTAGAAAATTCTGAAAGAGATGGAAATACCAGACCACATGACCTGCCTCTTGAGAAACCTATATGCAGGTCAGGAAGCAACAGTTAGAACTGGATATGGAACAACAGACTGGTTCCAATAAGAAAAGGAGTACGTCAAGGCTGTAAATTGTCACCCTGCTTATTTAACTTATATGCAGAGTACATCATGAGAAAGGCTGGGCTGGAAGAAGTACAAGATGGAATCAAGGTAACCGGGAGAAATATCAATAACCTCAGATATGCAGATGACACCACCGTCATGGCAGAAAGTGAAGCGGAACTAAAAAGCTTCTTGATACAAGTGAAAGAGGAGAGTGAAAAAGTTGGATTAAAGCTCAACATTCAGAAAATAAGGATTATGGCCTCTAGTCCCATCAGTTCAGTTCAGTTCAGT
>SJYX01007575.1:118700-150792 GCA_006410675.1 Oreotragus oreotragus
AGGAGGAGAAAGGGACGACAGAGGATGAGATGGCTGGATGGCATCACTGACTCGATGGATGTGAGTCTGAGTAAACTCCGGGAGTTGGTGATGGACAGGGAGGCCTGGCGTGCTGCGATTCATGGGGTCACAAAGAGTCAGACATGACTGAGCGAATGAACTGAACTGAACTGAGACAGCGTATTAAAAAGCAGAGACATTATTTGCCAACAAAGGTCCGTCTAGTCAAGGCTATGGTTTCTCCAGTAGTCATGTATGGATGTGAGAGTTGGACTGTAAAGAAAGCTGAGTGATGAAGAATTGATGCTTTTGAACTGTGGTGTTAGAGAAGACTCTTGAGAGTCCCTTGGACTGCAAGGAGATCCATCAGTCCATCCTAAAGGAAATCAGCCCTGAATATTCATTGAAAGGACTGATGCTGAAGCTGAAACTCTAGTACTTTGGCCACCTGATGAGAAGAGCTGACTCATATGAAAAGACTCTGATTCTGGGAAAGACTGAAGGCTGGAGGAGAAGGGGACGACAGAGGGTGACCTGGTTGGATGGCAACACCAACTTGATGGACATGAGTTTGAGTAAACTCTTGGAGTTGGTGATGAACAGGGAGGCATGGTGTGCAGCAGTCCCTGGGGTGGCAAAGAATTGGACAGGACTGAGCAATTGAACTGAACTGAACTGAACTGTCGGGAAGGAAAAACTCTTAAAGCAGGATACATTGTTGTTATATAATCCTTAGTACAGAGTTTAAACTGAGTTGTTTGTTGTGTAATCATCAGTTCCAGGCTTAAAGAAAAAAAAAAAAAAAATGAACTGAACTGAACTGAACTGTAGGGAAGGAAAAACTCTTAAAGCAGGATACATTGTTGTTATATAATCCTTAGTACAGAGTTTAAACTGAGTTGTTTGTTGTGTAATCATCAGTTCCAGGCTTAAAGAAAAAAAAAAAACATGTGACTAAGACTAAGGAATGTAGAGAAGGAAAAAAAATAGTCCTTTCCTTCTCCTTGAGGATCCCAGATCCCTCTCTCCTCGGGACTCCCAGACTTCTTATCAGCCTGCCTAGGAATTGACTCTCTGGCTAGGTGACTGATCATGTGACACCATACAGACCGTAATTGCTGAGGCATCTACACCCCAGGTTACTGTTCCCTTCTCAGGCTGTGTCTACTGTAATTACCCATTCAGGAAGAAACTGTTAAGGAAGCATCAGGAGACCCCAGATGGATCAGCTGGATAGCTTGTTCCTCCTATCTCCTTGTAGCAACAACTCTTATGTCCTCATGAGGACGACTCTCTCCTCGGGACTCCCAGACTTCTTATCAGCCTGCCTAGGAATTGACTCTCTGGCTAGGTGACTGATCATGTGACACCATACAGACCATAATTGCTGAGGCATCTACACCCCAGGTTACTATTCCCTTCTCAGGCTGTGTCTACTGTAATTACCCATTCAGGAAGAAACCGTTAAGGAAGCATCAGGAGACCCCAGATGGATCAGCTGGATAGCTTGTTCCTCTTGTAGCAACAACTCTTATGTCCTCATGAGGACAAGGGTCCACTACTCCCATTAGGACTGTGCCTCTCTTCTTTGCCTTCTGGTTGACAGTCATGAGAAAATCAAAGTGATCAGGTAGCAGTGACTGCTTTAAGTTTAGTGAGACTCATGATGTGTCCCTTGGTGTAAGTTCCCTACTCATGGAATCAAGACCTCTCTTATCCTGTCCAATACTGTAACCCCTATCCACATGTGACTTAAGCCTTTGAAATGTGATTAGTACAACTGAGAGACAGAATTCAAAGTTTACTCAGTTTCATTAAATTTAAGGTTAAATTTAAAAACTGAAACTGTAAATTGTGTGTGTGTGTGTGTGTGTGAAACACAAATTCAGTTCAGTCACTCAGTTATGTCCGACTCTTTGCAACCCCATGGACTGCAGCACGCCAGGCCTTCCTGTTCATCACCAACTCCCAGGGTATACTCAAACTCATGTCCATCGAGTTGGTGATGCCATCCAACCAGGTCACCCTCTGTCGTCCCCTTCTCCTCCAGCCTCAGTTAACCCCCTTCTCCTCCTGCATTCAATCTTTCCCAGTATCAGAGTCTTTTCATATGAGTCAGTTCTTCGCATCAGGTGGCCCAAAAGTATTGGAGTTTCAGCTTCAACATCAGTCCTTCCAATGAATATTCAGGACTGATTTCCTTTGATTAGATCTCCTTGCAGCCCAAGGGACTCTCAAGAGTCTTCTCCAACACCACAGTTCAAAAGCATCAATTCTTCTGTGCTCAGCTTTTTTTATAGTCCAACTCTCAACATCCATGCATGACTACTAGAAAAACCACAGCTTTGACTAGATGGACCTTTTTGGAAAATAATGTTTCTGCTTTTTAATATGCTGTCTAGGTTAGTCATAACTTTTCTTCCAAGGAGCAATCATGTTTTAATATCATGGCTGCAGTCACATTTGCAGTGAGTTTGGAGCCCCCAAAAATAAAGTCTACCACTGTTTCCACTGTTTCCCAAACTATTTGCCGTTAAGTGATGGGACCAGATGCCATGATCTTAGTTTTCTGAATGTTGAATTTTAAGCCAACTTTTTCATTCTCTTCTTTCACTTTCATCAAGAGGCTCTTTAGTTCTTCCTTGCTTTCTGCCATAAGGGTGGTGTTATCTGCATATCTAAATTTATTGATATTTCTCCCAGCAATCTGGATTCCAGCTTGTGCTTCTTCCTGCCAGTGTTTCTCATGATGCACTCTGCACATAAGTAAGCAGGGTGGCCGTATACAGCCTTGAAGCACTCCTTTCTCTATTTGAAACACAAATTGGGTGGTAACATTTCACTTTAGTAGTGAAATACATAAGATATTATCGTTTCATTAAAGTACATTTTTAAGTTTTGTGTGTAATTTCCAGTATTATACATAAACACATTAACAGTCTAGATCATCCCAACAGATTGATTTAATTAGTATTTTTTCCTACACATTGATGTAACATTTTAATGTGCTTATTTTAATATGTTATGCATACAGCATGGATTAAGAGATACCTATGTGAATTGTAATTGGTAATTAAAGCACCTATTATTTCATTGCAATGTAGTTAAATTATATTGTATTTTAAAATAAATATGAATGAAATGTTACATTTAAAATGTAGACATATGCAGAATACAGTGGGGCCAGAGCCATAATTAGCAGTTTTCTTTAAAAAAAAAAAAGAAACAGAGAAAGTGTGTCATAAATTTCATATTGAATGACAATTCTAATTTTTTTACATACAGCAAAATAAATCTGTTATTCTGTGCATTTGAAAAAAATTACGATAAAGTGAACAACGTTGAGACATTCTCATCAAATACATAGTAAAATTTGAGAAGTTTCTTGTCAAGCCATTAAAAAAGCAATCAAAATTAGAAAACTGACATCAGAATTAAGTATCCAAAAATAAATTTTTATATGATTTTTAACAGGATCTGAAAGTATAACTTTGACCAACTTTAAAATTGTACTGATGCATGAACACACACATACACAAATTAGATGGAAAGATTATTGTTTCTGTTACTGAAATTTTGTTGAAAATCTGTGAAAAGCAGACTAGAAAATATTTCACAAAAAGTGAAAGGTTCCTACTTGGGCCACTAAACAGTTGCTTATAAAATATCAGATCTTTCTGAAAAGATCAAAGACTACTTGATTCATACCTGAAGAAGTGAAGATCCTTCTCTTTAACATTAAATAAGTTGTATGACATAGAAGATGTTGTCCTATTAATAATTAAGGTATATTTTGCCTCAAACAGCTTTAAAATTTGCAAAGAAATTGTCAATTGTTTGTCAGTTTGAGGCCTAAAAAATGAACTCAGAGTACAGATATATTTTATTCTTTTACATGGGTCAAAAAAAGAATTTCAGGTGGATATTTAAAATGGTTGGTTCTCTCACAATAAGTGGTGCTACAGCTTTATTAGGACTAATGTCCAAATGTATTAGATTTTAAAATAAGAGACTATTTTCCTTATTGTGTTATTCTAATGAATGACACACTCTTAAATTATTTATGATTTATACAGGTTTTTAAAGCAAGCTATATGAATATATCATATATATAGTGGTTAAAATTGCTCACTGTTAAGGGCAAATGCCATGAGTCATTATCACCAGTTGGTAGAACTTTTATAAGAGATAAAAGCAAATTAATAGAATAATTTTATTGCCCCATTAATGTCAACTGGAAGATTAATGAAATAATTTTATGAAAATTCACTGTATTTATTCCAGTTCAAGATTTTTGAAAGAGAAGTAATTTTTAGTTCAGGCTACTATAACAGATAATATAGACTGGGTAGACAACAGATATTTGTTTCTCAAAGTGATGGAGACTGGTGCCAAGATCAAGACACCAGCTGACCTGGTATCTGGGGAGAGCCCACTTCCTGGCTTGTAGACAACCAGCTTCTTCTTGTGTTCTCACAGGCCCAAGAGAGAGTCAGAAAGGTCTGGCTCTTTTCATAAGGGCATTAATCTTATTGTGAGGGCCTCACTCTCAGGAATTAATCTCACCCATTATACCTTAATGATGTGTTACAAAGGCCCCACCCCCATCCCCAATCACACTGTGGATTGGGGTTTCAACATCTAAATTTGAAAGGAACATAAACAATAAATCCATAGTAGTAATGTTTGCCAAATACTCACTAATCAAAGACAAAACTGGCAATGTGGTTTATACTTTTCTCACTGCATAAGAACAGATTTGAAGATTCAATGAAAGAAAGAGCTTATTTGTGAACTCCCCAGACAAATGTGATAATCTTTAGTAAGAATACACTTTTCATATCAATAAAAATTATTACTTTATATATTTTTATGACATAGATAAATGTGCAGACTATAACAGCTATAACTATAATCACCAATGTTATATACATGGTTTTAGAAACTACAAGAAAACTTTGAAGACTGTTTTGTTAGTATCAGTAAGTTTAGAGTTGCTTTTCAATTTATAGCATATCCTTTGATTTTCATGTTCATGACTACAAGCTGATGCAAGAATTAGTAGTTTTATTTATAAACAGATGTCATTTTGCAATTGACAAAAATTTTCTTCAAAGTCAAATCAGTTTTTT
The DNA here is from genome assembly GCA_006410675.1 of Oreotragus oreotragus. NCBI lineage: Eukaryota > Metazoa > Chordata > Mammalia > Artiodactyla > Bovidae > Oreotragus > Oreotragus oreotragus. The sequence continues at coordinate 123,833 of SJYX01007575.1, forward strand.
TTTTTTTTGAGGCAAAATTATATACCTAAAGGATTTTTGCATCTATGTTCATCAGTGATATTGGCCTGTAGTTTTCTTTTTTTGTGGCATCTTTGTCAGGTTTTGGTATTAGGGTGATGGTGGCCTCATAGAATGAGTTTGGAAGTTGACCTTCCTCTGCAATTTTCTGGAAGAGTTTGAGTAGGATAGGTGTTAGCTCTTCTCTAAATTTTTGGTAGAATTCAGCTGTGAAGCCGTCTGGACCTGGGCTTTTGTTTGCTGGAAGATTTCTGATTACAGTTTCAATTTCCGTGCTTGTGATGGGTCTGTTAAGATTTTCTATTTCTTCCTGGTTCAGTTTTGCAAAGTTGTATTTTTCTAAGAATTTGTCCATTTCTTCCACGTTGTCCAATTTATTGGCATATAATTGCTGATAATCAGAAATGAAAATGGAGAGATCACAACAGACAACACAGAAATACAAATCAGTTTTTTGAAAGAAAGATGAATTGTAGTCAATGTAGATGCAAAAAAAAACACTGAAGGAATTTTTTTTTCCCTTGATGCACTTACTGAAAACATTTTAAGTATGTTTGGAAGAACTTGGTTGTAAGAAGCTAGACTTATACCTTAGTATCCTCGTGGGACTGGTTCCAGGACCCACTGAGGAAACCAAAGGCTACAGATACTCAAGTCCCATAGTCAGCCCTCCATATACAGAGATTCCACATCTGCAGATGTAACCAACCACTGGCAATAAACACAGTACATGATCCTTTGTTGGTCGATTTTTGCAATCCAGAACTTGTGTATAACAAGGGTCACTGTATAGTTTTGGGTTGGGGGGGATGTGTTTAAGTGGACTCAGGCAGGTAATCCCATATGGTTCAAGGCTCACTGTGCTTTTCAACTTTAAATTTTATAAAATTTACTGCTGCTGCTGCTAAGTCGCTTCAGTCATGTCTAACTCTGTGTGACCCCATAGATGGCAGCTCACCAGGCTCCGCTGTCCCTAGGATTCTCCAGGCAAGAATACTGGAGTGGGTTGCCATTTCCTTCTCCATTATAAAATTTAAATCCAGATCAAATATCTCTGATGAAAATTTAGTATCCAAATTGAGATATTTTTTAGTAATAAAATACATGCCAGATTTTGAAGATTTAATTTGGAAAAAAGGAATGTAAAATACATTGTTAGGAACTCAATGTGTAATTATATGTTTAAGTAATATTTTGAGTATATTTGATTAAGTAAAACTTATTATTAGGCTTAGTTTCACAGACCTCTGTTTATTTATGTATTTATTTAGATATGATTACTAGATAATTTTGGACTTTCCTTGTGGCTCAGCTGGTAAAGAATCCCCCTGCAATGTGGGAGACCTGGCCTTGATCCCTGGGTTGGGAAGATCCTCTGGAGAATGGAAAGGCTACTCACTCCAGTATTCTGGCCTGGAGAATTCCATGGACGGTATAGTCCATGGGGTCACAAAGAATCAGACATGACTAAGCAATTTTCACACAAGATAAGTTTAAATTAATTACACAGATTGCATTATATTTCTGTGGGAAAATACTGCACAGACAAAGGAAGCACAAATTCATTGAACAGTACACTAAAAAATGATGGTAAATAGGTCCATTTCTACTTTTACCCTTGGTTGCTAGACTCATGTTTTCTCATTACTGAGGAGACACTGTTTAAAATACATACTTCATCCTGAAAGACTGCCTTATAAGACTCTGCCTTATAAGATATCATCTACAAATTGTTAATTTAGCTGCTACTTTAAAAGTCCATCCCAAACTTCTGTTAAGCCAACAGTATATGATAAGACTGTGGATTTCATGGGCACTGCTTACTGTTGTTCTATTCTCAAAATTACATGATTGCTTCATTTGATGTGATGCCATCTGATACTGTTGATTCAAGCAATGCATGCTTTGTATGCTGTCCATCTTTTCAAGTTCATTGAGACTTATTTTATGGCCCAAAGTATAGTCTTAGGCATCCCAGGTGGCACCAGTGGTAAAGAACCCGCCTGTCAATACAGGTGACCTTTAAGAGACGTGTGTTAAATCCTTGAGTTGGGAAGATACTCTGGAGTAGGAAATGGCACCCCACCCCAGTACTCTTGCCTGGAAAATCCAATGGACGGAGTCGCCTGGTGGGCTCCAGTCCATGGGGTCGCTAACAGTCAAGACAGACTGAGCGACTTCACTTTCACTTTTCTCTTTCATGCATTGGAGAAGGAAATGGCAACCCACTCCAGTATTCTTGCCTGGAGAATCCCAGGGATGGGGGAGCCTGGTGGGCTGCCGNTCCATGGGGTCGCTAACAGTCGGACAGACTGAGTGACTTCACTTTCACTTTTCTCTTTCATGCATTGGAGAAGGAAATGGCAACCCACTCCTGTGTTCTTTCCTGGAGAATCCCAGGGATGGGGGAGCCTGGTGGGCTGCCGTCTATGGGGTCACACAGAGTCGGACACGACTGAAGTGACTTAGCAGCAGCAGCAGCAGCTCCAGTATTCTTGCCTGGAGAATTCCATGGACAGAGGAGCTTGGCTGGCTACAGTCCATGGGGTCACAAATAGCTGGACACAACTGAAGCAACTTCACACACACATACAGTCTATCTTGGTGAATGTTCTGTGAGCACAGGAAAGCAGTGCTTCTTCTATTGTTTTTGGCTTGTGCATTTTCTTATATTACATTGTTTGATTTTCCAATTGAAGGCAGCTATACACTTACTCCTTGGAAGGAAACTTATGACCAACCTAGATAGCATATTCAAAAGCAGAGACATTACTTTGTCCATCTAGTCAAGGCTATGATTTTTCTAGTAGTCATGTATGGATGGGAGAGTTGGACTGTGAAGAAAGCTGAGCACCTAAGAATTGATGCTTTTGAACTGTGGTGTTGGAGAAGACTCTTGAGAGTCCCTTGGACTACAAGGAGATCCAGCCAGTCCATCCTAAAGGAGATCAGTCCTGGGTGTTCATTTGAAGGACTGATGTGGAAGCTGAAACTCCAATACTTTGGCCACCTCATGCGAAGACTTAACTCATTGGAAAAGACCCTGATGCTGGGAAGGATTGGGGGCAGGAGGAGAAAGGGCCAACAGAGGATGAGATGGCTGGATGGCATCACCAACTTGATGGACATAAGTTTGGGTAAACTCGGGGAGTTGGTGATGGACATGGAGGCCTGACGTGCTGCAGTTCATGGGGTCACAAAGAGTCAGACACAGCTGAGTGACTGAACTGAACTGAACTGATAATGTTTGCTGGGGCTTTCTGATGTCTCAGAGAGTAAAGAATCTGCCTACAATGCAAGAGACCCCATTTGATTCCTGGGTCAGAAGGTTCCCCTGGAGAAGGGAATAGGGACCCACTCCAGTATTCTTGCCTGGAGAATTCCATGGACAGAGGAGCATGGTGGGCCTTAGTCCGTGGGGTCACAAAGAGTCAGGCATGACTAACACACATACACTCATTTTCTTTCCACCGCCTTTAACTAAGATAAAAGTATCTAAATCTCCAACAATAATTTTGTATTTATCTATTACAACTTTAGTTTTATTACCATTGATTGTGTGTTTTTTGAAGCTCTGTTATTGAGTATATGCACATTTAAACTTGTTATATCTATTTATTGAATGGATTTATTATTAAACCATGTTCCCTTTATTCCCAGTAATCTTGTCTCAAAGTATACTTAAATGATAATAATATAGTTGGAGTATGTAAAAAAAGATACTGTGTTTTCAAATATATTATTGCTAAGCCTTTTTTATTTAAGTCTGTAAGTGTCTGCATATTTAAAATGCTTCTTAGACAGACTCCATACTTGGTTCTTCTTTTTGTTATCAGTATAATACTATCTATCTCATAATTAATGTGTTTAGAATATTTATATTTCATGTAATTGTCAACCTAGTTAGAATTCAGTCAATTATTTCACTAATTGTTTGGATACATCTGGATTTTTTCTTTCATTAGTTTCTTTTGGGTTGATTATATTGTTGAGTATTTCATTTTAACCTCAGTATTGGTTTATCAGCTGTGCAGTTTCTGTCATTTTAAATTTTTATTAGCTATTTCAATATGGTTTCTAATTTTTTTGTGTGTGGCTATGCAGCTTGTAAGATACTAGTTTCCCCACCAGGAACTGAACTCAGGCCCACAGTAATGAAAGTGCCAAATACTAATTACTGGACTGTCAGGGAATTACCTTATGGTTTCTAATAGGCAATGGCACCCCATTCAAGTACTCTTGCCTGGAAAATCCCATGGACAGAGGAGCCTGGTGGGCTGCATTCCATGGGGTCGCAAAGAGCTCGGACATGACTGAGCGACTTCACTTTCACTTTTCACTTTCATGCATTGGAGAAGGAAATGGCAACCCACTCCAGTGTTCTTGCCTGGAGAATCCCAGGGACGGGGGAGCCTGGTGGGCTGCTGTCTATGGGGTTGCACAGAGTTGGACACGACTGAAGTGACTTAGCAGCAGCAGCAGCAGACATGACTGGCAATCTTCAAATGATATTAAGCTATTTCATGTATATTTTGAGAACTTTCATATGTTCTATTCCATGACTTCCTTTGAGGGGTTATTGATAGAAATTTTAATTTTGCTTTCAGTAGTCAATTTTTAAAAATTTTATAAAGATAATATAATATTCTATATCATCCACATATTAATCATTTTATTGCCCGTCATTCATTTGTGTTCATGACCCAGATAACTGCAATGGTGTGATTACTCACCTAGAGCCAGATATCCTGTAATGCAAAGTCAAGTGGCTAAGGCCATCACTACAGTCAATGCTAGTGGAGGTGATGGAATTCTAGTTGAGCTATGTCAAATCCAAAAAGATGATGCTGTGAAAGTGCTGCACTCAATATGCCAACAAATCTGGAAAATTCAGCAGTGGCCACAGGACTTGAAAAGGTCAGTTTTCATTTCAATCCCAAAGAAAGGTAATGCCAAAGAATGTTCAAATTACCACACAGTTGCACTCATCTCACAGGCTAGCAAAGCAATGCTCAAAATTCTCCAAGCCAGGCTTCAACAGTATGTGAACTGTGACTTCCAGATGTTCAAGCTGGATTTAGAAAAGGCAGAGGAACCAGAGATCAAATTGTCAGCATCTGTTGAATCATCAAAAAAGCAAAAGAGTTCCAGAAAAACATCTACTTCTGCTTTATTGACTATGTCAAACCCTTTGACTGTGTGGATTACAAAAATATGCGGGAAACTAAGAGATGGGAGTACCAGACCACTCAACCTGCCTCCTGAGAAATCTGTATACAGGTCAGGTAGCAACATTTAGAACTGGACACGGAACAGACTGATTCCAAATAGGAAAAAGAGTACGTCAAGGCTGTATATTGTCACCCTGTTATTTAACTTATTGCAGAATACATCATGTGAAATGCCAGACTGCATGAAGCACTAGCTGTAATTAAGATTGCTGGGAGAAATATCAATAACCTCAGATACGCAGATGACACCACCCTTATGGCAGAAAGCGAGAACTAAAGAGCCTCTTGATGAAAATGAAGGAGAGTGAAAAATTTGGCTTAAAGCTCAACATTCAGAAAATTAACATCATAGCATCTGACCCCATCTCTTCATCACAAATAGATGAGGAAACAATGGAAACAGTGAGAGACTTTATTTTGGGGGGCTCCAAAATCACTGCAGGTGGTGAGTGTAAGCCATGAAATTAAAACACGCTTGCTCCTTGGAAGAAAAGTTATGAACAAACTAGACAGCATATTAAAAAGCAGAGACATTACTTTACCAGCNCAAATAGATGAGGAAACAATGGAAACAGTGAGAGACTTTATTTTGGGGGGCTCCAAAATCACTGCAGGTGGTGAGTGTAAGCCATGAAATTAAAACACGCTTGCTCCTTGGAAGAAAAGTTATGAACAAACTAGACAGCATATTAAAAAGCAGAGACATTACTTTACCAGCAATGGTCCATCTAATCAAAGCTATGGTTTTTCTAGTAGTCATGTATAGATGTGAGAATTGGACAATAAAGAAAGCTGAGCACCGAAAAATTGATGCTTTTGAACTGTGGTGTTGGAGGAGACTCTTGAGAGTCCCTTGGACAGCAAGGAGATCCAACCGGTCCATCCTAAAGAAATCAGTCTTGAATATTCATTGGAAGTACTGATGCTGAAGCTGAAACTCCAATACTTTGGCCACCTAATGCAAAAAACCGACTCATTGGAAAAGATCCTGATGCTGGGAAAGATTGAAGGCAGGAGGAGAAGGGGACAACAGAGAATGAGATGGTTGGATGGCATCACTGACACAGTGGACATAAGTTTGAGTACACTCTGGGAGTTGGTGATGGACAGTGAAGCCTGGTGTGCTGCAGTCCGTGGGCTCACAAAGTTGGACATGACTGGTAACCGAACTGATTGACTAACTTCCAGTTTCCATCTGCTAGCATTTCCTTTTCTCTAGAAAAATTATTTTAATTATTTATTTCATTTTAAGTATACTGGTGACAAATTATATCACCTATTTTCAATTTTAAAGTAATTACTACTTTGCCTTATCCCTTTATTGAAGGATACTTTTGCTTCATAAAGTTCTGTTATATAGAATTATTTTTCATTCAATATTTCTGGCTTGCTATATATTTGCAAGTAGTTATGGTAATTCTTAACATTTTTCCTCTAAACTTATTTTACCTTAAAAATTTTTTTTGTCCTTGAGATGTTCTCCTTACCACTGACTTTCAGAAATGTGATTATAATTTACTTTACAATGCTTTTCTTTGTGTTTATCCAGCTAGAATTTGTTGACTTTCATAAATTTTTGCCTTGATGGTTTTCATCAAATTTAAATTCTTTTCTGACATTTCTTCATATTTTTTTCTATCCCGTATCCAACTTCTGGGATGATCCAAAACCACATACAAGGGCCTGCACATTGGGTTACCAATAAGTGCTTCAGGAAGGGACACCTGAGTCAACAGGTACCAATTAAAATTTCTCCCCTCAAAACTATAATTCCTATGAGTTTCCATTAAGCACTTAAAATGGAAGAAATGAGAGGTCCTAACTGGGATAGGTGCATGGAATTACTCAGAAAACCTGTCTGTATATAGAAAAAAAGACGATGCACAGGAAAATAGGCAAGAAGATCAAGAGAAAAAAGGAGAGGGACAGAACAACAGCTTTGGTTCCTAAGGTCTTCACCAGGCCCTTTTATCTAATACACATAGTATTAGATAAAAATATGGTAGTAATGTTAAATTTACTAATGCTAATAATTGTGTCATAGTCATGTTAAAAATTTGTGTGTGCCTGTGTGCTCAGTCACTTCAGTTGTGTCCAACTCATTGTGACCCCATGGACTATAGCCCACTAGGATCCTCTGTCCATGGGATTCTCCAGGCAAGAATATTAGAGTGGGTTGCCATGCCTCCTTCAGGGATCTTCCTGATGCAGGGATCAAACTTACATCTCTTATGTCTCCCGCATTGGCAGGTGTTTTTTTTTTTTAACAAATTTATAATAATCATTAATAGTAGAATAATTATTATTATCATCATGATCATTACCATTTGTTGAATATATGCTGTGCTAAAGCTTTATGTGCATTGCCCTCTTCAATTCTCATAAAACCCAGAGAGGAAGCCAGATCAGTAAAGGTTTGTTCTTGTAAAGATTTTCCAATTTGGCTATCTCCAGGATTAGAGCCAGCTGATTATTGAATGTGGACACATCTCTGTTGTGAAATGAAGTTTAATTCTGCTGGAAAACAAATTATGTCTCTCAAACCTAAAGCACATCAGGATGGAATTAATGTAACCAGGATGAGAGGCTCAGGAGGGTATATTGCGCTCATGTGAAGTAGGGATTTAAGAGGGAGTTCAGAAAGCATTAACTTGTTACTTGGTAACAAGAGGGAAAAGGCAGTACAAGGTGATCATGGTCAAAAGTGCAATACAAACCCTGAGATGTACGTGGTCCCGGAGCCAGCTCTGGCAATGATCAGATTTGTTGTATGTCCCTTGGGTAGGTTGCTTGACTCTCAGGGCTGACTTTCTTTACTTGTAATTGATAGAGTGAGAAAGTTTGTTCTGATCTGTGGTTCTTAACACTGGCTGCAGAGTTAAATAACCACGAAAGCTTGACAAAGTAAAATAGCACAAGGCCCCAGACAAGGCAGACAAATTAAATCATCCCTTAGAGGGTGGAGTCTGGAGATATTTATATCCCCAAGTGACTTTTGCTTCTGTTGTTGAGATATTTTTGTTGTTTAGTCGCTGAGTCATGTTGGACTCAGAGAAGGCGATGGCACCCCACTCCAGTACTCTTGCCTGGATAATCCATGCCATGAACAGAGAAGCCTGGTAGGCTGCAGTCCATGGGGTTGCTAAGAATTGGATATGACTGAGAGACTTCACTTTCACTTTTCACTTTTATGCATTGGAGAAAGAAATGGCAACCCACTCCAGTGTTCTTGCTTGGAGAATCCAGGGGCAGGGGAGCCTGGTGGGCATCCGTCTATGGGGTCACACACAGTCGGACACGACTGAAGTGACTCAGCAGCAGCAGCAACATGTTGGACTCTTTTGTGATCCCATGGACTGTAGCCCACCAACCTCCTCTTTCCATAGGATTCTACAGCCAAGAATACTAACGGGTTGCCATTTCCTTCTCTGCTATTCAGTTCAGTTCAGTTGCTCAGTCGTGTCCGACTCTTTGCAACCCCATGAAGCGCAGCACGCCAGGCCTCCCTGTTCATCACCAACTCCCAGAGTTCATTCAGACTCACGTCCATCGAGTCCATGATGCCATCCAGCCATCTCATCCTCGGTCGTCCCCTTCTCCTCCTGCCCCCAATCCCTCCCAGCATCAGAGTCTTTTCCAATGAGTCAACTCTTTGCATGAGGTGGCCAAAGTACTGGAGTTTCAGCTTTAGAATCATTCCTTCCAAAGAAATCCCAGGGCTGATCTCCTTCAGAATGGACTGGTTGGATCTCCTTGCAGTCCAAGGGACTCTCAAGAGTCTTCTCCAACACCTCAGTTCAAAAGCATCAATTCTTCAGTGCTCAGCCTTCTTCATAGTCCAACTCTCACATCCATACATGACCACAGGAAAAACCATAGCCTTGACTAGATGGACCTTAATCGGCAAAGTAATGTCTCTGCTTTTGAATATACTATCTAGGTTGGTAATAACTTTTCTTCCAAGGAGTAAGCTGATATTACCTATGTGCAATAAAATGGCAGCCCACTCCAGTATTCTTACCTGGAGAATCCCATAGAAATAAGAGCCTGGTGGGCTACAGTCCATGGGGTCGCAAAGAGTCAGACACAAATGAATGACTCACACACACACACACACATTCCACTACTCTAGAATACCCAGCTTCTCTTCCAATTAATACTCCCCAACAAGGTAACCATGATGCTGATTTTCATCTCCATAGATCAGTTTTTACTAGTTTCTGAATTTAATATAACTGGAATCAGTTTATCTTCTTTTCTGATTGGTTTCTTTCACTCAGTATTAAAAATGTACAGTGTATCCATGGGCTTCCCTGGTGGGTCAGGTGAAAAAGAATCCATCTGCCATGCAGGAGACCCAGGTTCAATCCCTGGGTTGGGAAGAACCCCTGAAGAAGGAACTGGCAATCCACTCCAGTATTCTTGCCTGGAATATCCTGTGAACAGAGGAGCCTGTGGGCTACATTCCATGGAGTACCAAGAGTCAGACACACCTTAGCAGCTAAACCACCACCCCCAATGTATCCAAAATTTGTTCATTTATTATTTCTTCACAGCATTCCATTATATGAATATGCCATAAGTTTTTAATTGATGTTGTGGTTGATGGATATTTGAGTTGTTTCTAAAGTATTACTTATTATAAATAGCACTGCTGTGAACATTCTCGTCTAAGTCATTTGGAAGATACTGAGTGTATACTGAGTAGGAGAACTGTTGGAGCAGTGGGCAGCTCTTTATCTATCTTTAGTAGGTACCACCAAAACATTTTTTAAAGTAGTTGAACCAGTGTACTTCTGTCAGCAATACAGTAGTTACTCAGTTTTTCTTACCTTTTTATAAATATTTGGTATTGTCAGTCTTTGTAGTTTTAAGCCTTCAAGTGAGTGTAGTTGTATTACATTGTTTTGTTACTTGTTTCAGGCTTTTGGTTGGCTTGTTTGTAATTTCATTAATGACTGGAGAATTGAGCACCTTTATCTAAACTTGCAAACTATTATCCATGTAGACTTATAAACTAATAGACTTATAGACTGTTATGTACAGCTTCCCTCTCAGTTGGTAAAGAATCTGTCTGCAGTGCAGGAGACCCAGGTTTGATACCTAGGTCAGGAAGATCTCCTGGAGAAAGAAATGGCAACCCACTGCAGTATTCTTGCCTGGAGAATCCAGTGGACAGAGGAGCCTGGCAAGCCACACTCCATGGGGTGACAAAAGTTCGACAGGACTTAGCAACTAAACCACCAATATGCATATCCTCTTTGTGAAGGACTGTTGAGTTCTTTCTCCATTTTTAATAATTGTCATCTTCTCATAGATTTGTAAAAGTTCTTCATCTATCTTTGATGCAAGACAGTTTTCAGATATATGGATAACAAACATTTTCACCCAGGCAGTAGCTTGCTTTTTCACCATTTTAATGGCATCTTTCAGTGAACAAAAGTTCTTAAGTTGAATGACTGCTGACACTGTTTGGGTTCCCTAGAAAGCAGGCTCTGAGAAAGCCTAATTTTCAAGTTGTTTATATACTGTCCGTTGGACCAACACTCATGGGAAGGAGGAGAAAACGAGAGATGTCTGTTAATAATAAATGTATGGGGAGCTCTGGAGTGTGTATTACCTTTTCGAGTTGTCCAGTGTTGGGACAAAATGGCAGAACTTGTATATATCTGTTTGAATGAGTTGGGCTTCCCTGGTGGCTCAGATGGTAAAAAATCTGCCTGCAATGTGGGAGACCCAGGTTTGATCTCTGGGTCAGGAAGATCCCTTGGAGAAGGGAATGGCTACCCATTGCAGTATTCTTGCCTGGAGAATGCCAAAGATAGAAGAGTCTAGCAGGCCGAAGTCCATGGGTTCAGAAAGAGTCCAACACAACTCAGCAACTAAAACTTTCACTTTTTTCACTGGATCAGTCATTGATTTTAGCTGACCCTGGAAGAGCATGACCTTGGACAAGGTGGCTCTCTGTACTAGAGGCTGTCCCTAAAGTAGATGACAGCTGAGCACTGTCCACTGACAGCCCTCTCAGTAGCTGAGGCAACAGATCCTTCCTTGAAGGGCCATCTGGGACTCACATCTCTATATCCACTTTCATATCTAAATCATAAATCTTTTATCTTATGGTAGTACTTTTCTGGTTATGTTTAAGAATTTTGTTTTGCCTACTTTATTATTATGAAAGTTTCCTGCTAAGCTTTCTTCTTGAAACTTTTAAATTGGGTTCTTCATATTTAGGCCTTTACATTTTGTTTATGGTAAGGCTTAAAGTCAAAGTTTCTTTCTTTCAATATGGATATCTAATTGGACCAGCACATATAAAAGACCATTGTTTTCCCACTGCATTTCAGTAATNCTTTTAAATTGGGTTCTTCATATTTAGGCCTTTACATTTTGTTTATGGTAAGGCTTAAAGTCAAAGTTTCTTTCTTTCAATATGGATATCTAATTGGACCAGCACATATAAAAGACCATTGTTTTCCCACTGCATTTCAGTAATGTCTTTTTTATCTAAACCTGAATCCAGAGTTGTGACTTGATGTTTGAGATGGATTTTAAGCTATCTTTCTGGTCTGCATGTTTTAGGTACATGAAAATGGATATTAGAATATGACTGAAAGTAAATTATGCCATTAGTTAATCTGAAAGTGGTCAATAACAAAATATGTAACAAAAGAAGTTATGGCAGCATAATAAACTTAGGGAAATGCTTTTGAGGCCAAACCAAACCTGATGAAATTGTATTTGAGTTTGGAGAAAGCAAATTGAATTGGTAATAGAAGATTTAGAAAAGGCAGAAGCAGAGATCAAATTACCAACATCCATTGGATCATAGAAAAAGCAAGGGGATTCCAGAAAACCATATACTTCTGCTTCCTTGACTATGTTAAAGTCTTTGACTGTGTGGATCACAACAAATTGGAAAATTCTTAAATAGATGAGAATACCAGACCACCTTACCTGTCTTCTGAGAAATCTGTATTTAGGTCAAGAAGCAACAGTTAGAACTGCACATGGAATAATGGATTGGTTCAAAATTGGGAAAGTAGTATGTCAAGGCTATATATTGCCATCCTGCCTCCAACTCTTTGCGACCCCATAGACTGTAGCCTACCAGGCTTCTCTGTCCATGGGATTTTCCAGGCAATANCAAAGAGTCAGACACAAATGAATGACTCACACACACACACACACATTCCACTACTCTAGAATACCCAGCTTCTCTTCCAATTAATACTCCCCAACAAGGTAACCATGATGCTGATTTTCATCTCCATAGATCAGTTTTTACTAGTTTCTGAATTTAATATAACTGGAATCAGTTTATCTTCTTTTCTGATTGGTTTCTTTCACTCAGTATTAAAAATGTACAGTGTATCCATGGGCTTCCCTGGTGGGTCAGGTGAAAAAGAATCCATCTGCCATGCAGGAGACCCAGGTTCAATCCCTGGGTTGGGAAGAACCCCTGAAGAAGGAACTGGCAATCCACTCCAGTATTCTTGCCTGGAATATCCTGTGAACAGAGGAGCCTGTGGGCTACATTCCATGGAGTACCAAGAGTCAGACACACCTTAGCAGCTAAACCACCACCCCCAATGTATCCAAAATTTGTTCATTTATTATTTCTTCACAGCATTCCATTATATGAATATGCCATAAGTTTTTAATTGATGTTGTGGTTGATGGATATTTGAGTTGTTTCTAAAATATTACTTATTATAAATAGCACTGCTGTGAACATTCTCGTCTAAGTCATTTGGAAGATACTGAGTGTATACTGAGTAGGAGAACTGTTGGAGCAGTGGGCAGCTCTTTATCTATCTTTAGTAGGTACCACCAAAACATTTTTTAAAGTAGTTGAACCAGTGTACTTCTGTCAGCAATACAGTAGTTACTCAGTTTTTCTTACCTTTTTATAAATATTTGGTATTGTCAGTCTTTGTAGTTTTAAGCCTTCAAGTGAGTGTAGTTGTATTACATTGTTTTGTTACTTGTTTCAGGCTTTTGGTTGGCTTGTTTGTAATTTCATTAATGACTGGAGAATTGAGCACCTTTATCTAAACTTGCAAACTATTATCCATGTAGACTTATAAACTAATAGACTTATAGACTGTTATGTACAGCTTCCCTCTCAGTTGGTAAAGAATCTGTCTGCAGTGCAGGAGACCCAGGTTTGATACCTAGGTCAGGAAGATCTCCTGGAGAAAGAAATGGCAACCCACTGCAGTATTCTTGCCTGGAGAATCCAGTGGACAGAGGAGCCTGGCAAGCCACACTCCATGGGGTGACAAAAGTTCGACAGGACTTAGCAACTAAACCACCAATATGCATATCCTCTTTGTGAAGGACTGTTGAGTTCTTTCTCCATTTTTAATAATTGTCATCTTCTCATAGATTTGTAAAAGTTCTTCATCTATCTTTGATGCAAGACAGTTTTCAGATATATGGATAACAAACATTTTCACCCAGGCAGTAGCTTGCTTTTTCACCATTTTAATGGCATCTTTCAGTGAACAAAAGTTCTTAAGTTGAATGACTGCTGACACTGTTTGGGTTCTCTAGAAAGCAGGCTCTGAGAAAGCCTAATTTTCAAGTTGTTTATATACTGTCCGTTGGACCAACACTCATGGGAAGGAGGAGAAAACGAGAGATGTCTGTTAATAATAAATGCATGGGGAGCTCTGGAGTGTGTATTACCTTTTCGAGTTGTCCAGTGTTGGGACAAAATGGCAGAACTTGTATATATCTGTTTGAATGAGTTGGGCTTCCCTGGTGGCTCAGATGGTAAAAAATCTGCCTGCAATGTGGGAGACCCAGGTTTGATCTCTGGGTCAGGAAGATCCCTTGGAGAAGGGAATGGCTACCCATTGCAGTATTCTTACCTGGAGAATGCCAAAGATAGAAGAGTCTAGCAGGCCGAAGTCCATGGGTTCAGAAAGAGTCCAACACAACTCAGCAACTAAAACTTTCACTTTTTTCACTGGATCAGTCATTGATTTTAGCTGACCCTGGAAGAGCATGACCTTGGACAAGGTGGCTGTCTGTACTAGAGGCTGTCCCTAAAGTAGATGACAGCTGAGCACTGTCCACTGACAGCCCTCTCAGTAGCTGAGGCAACAGATCCTTCCTTGAAGGGCCATCTGGGACTCACATCTCTATATCCACTTTCATATCTAAATCATAAATCTTTTATCTTATGGTAGTACTTTTCTGGTTATGTTTAAGAATTTTGTTTTGCCTACTTTAATATTATGAAAGTTTCCTGCTAAGCTTTCTTCTTGAAACTTTTAAATTGGGTTCTTCATATTTAGGCCTTTACATTTTGTTTATGGTAAGGCTTAAAGTCAAAGTTTCTTTCTTTCAATATGGATATCTAATTGGACCAGCACATATAAAAGACCATTGTTTTCCCACTGCATTTCAGTAATGTCTTTTTTATCTAAACCTGAATCCAGAGTTGTGACTTGATGTTTGAGATGGATTTTAAGCTATCTTTCTGGTCTGCATGTTTTAGGTACATGAAAATGGATATTAGAATATGACTGAAAGTAAATTATGCCATTAGTTAATCTGAAAGTGGTCAATAACAAAATATGTAACAAAAGAAGTTATGGCAGCATAATAAACTTAGGGAAATGCTTTTGAGGCCAAACCAAACCTGATGAAATTGTATTTGAGTTTGGAGAAAGCAAATTGAATTGGTAATAGAAGATTTAGAAAAGGCAGAAGCAGAGATCAAATTACCAACATCCATTGGATCATAGAAAAAGCAAGGGGATTCCAGAAAACCATATACTTCTGCTTCCTTGACTATGTTAAAGTCTTTGACTGTGTGGATCACAACAAATTGGAAAATTCTTAAATAGATGAGAATACCAGACCACCTTACCTGTCTTCTGAGAAATCTGTATTTAGGTCAAGAAGCAACAGTTAGAACTGCACATGGAATAATGGATTGGTTCAAAATTGGGAAAGTAGTATGTCAAGGCTATATATTGCCATCCTGCCTCCAACTCTTTGCGACCCCATAGACTGTAGCCTACCAGGCTTCTCTGTCCATGGGATTTTCCAGGCAATAGTACTGGATTGGGTTGCCATTTCCTTCTCCAGATATGCAGAATACATCATATGAAATGCTGGGCTGAATGAATCACAAGATGCCATCAAGGTGCTGCATTCAATATTTCAGCAAATCTGGAAAACCCAGCAGTGGCCACAGGACTGGAAAAGGTCAATCCTCATCCTAATTCCCAAGAAGGTTAGTACTAAAGAATGTTCTAACCATCGGACAGTTGCACTCATCTCCCATCCTAGTGAGGTCATGCTTAAAATCGTTCATGCTAGGTGTCAACATTACGCAAACCAAGAACTTCCAGATGTTCAAGCTGGGTTCAGAAAAGGCAGAGGAACCAGAGATCAAATTGCCAGCATTTGCTGGATCATAGAGAAAGCAATGGCACCCCACTCCAGCACTCTTGCCTGGAAAATCCCATGGATGGAGGAGCCTGGTGGGCCACAGTCCATGGGGTCACTAAGAGTCGGACATGACTGAGCAACTTCACTTTCACTTTTCACTTTCACGCATTGGAGAAGGAAATGGCAACCCACTCCAGTGTTCCTGCCTGGAGAATCCCAGGGACGGGGGAGCCTGGAGGGCTGCCATCTATGGGGTCGCACAGAGTCGGATACAACTAAAGCGACTTAGCAGCAGCAGCAGCAGCAGAGAAAGCAAGAGAATTCCAGAAAAAACATCTACCTCTGTTTCACCAACTATGCTGAATCCTTTCACTGTGTGGATCATAACAAACTGTGGAAATCTCTTAAAGAGATGGGAATACCAGACCATCTTACCTGTCTCCTGAGAAACCTGTATGTGGGTCAAGAAGCAACAGCTAGAACCTCTGTATGGAATAACTGATTGGTTCAATATTGAGAAAAGAGTACAACAGGGCTGTCTGATGTCACCCTGTTTGTTTAACCTGTACACTGAGCACATCATGAGAAATGCCGGGCTGGATGAGTTACAAGCTGAACTCAAGATAGGTGGTAGAAACAGAAACAACCTCTCTAATGGCAGAGAGCAAAGAGGAACTAAAGAGCCTCTTGATGAGGGTGAAGGAGGAGGGTGAAAGAGCTGGCTTAAAACTAAATATTAAGAAAATTAAGATCATGGCATCCAGCCCCATTACTTCATGGCAAATAGAAGGGGATAAGGTGGAAGTAGTGACAGATTTCCTCTTCTTGGGCTTTAAAATCACTGTGGATGGTGACTGCAGCATGGAATTAGAAGATGATTTCTTCTAGGCAGGAAAGCTATGATAAACCTAGACAGTGTGTTGAAAAGCAGAGACATTACTCTGATGACAAAGGTCTGTAGGGTCAAGGCTATGGTTTTCCCAGTGGTCACATATGGTTCTGAGAACTGGACTGTAAAGAAGGCAGAATGCCAAAGAATTGAGGCCTTTGAACTGTAGTGCTGGAGAACACTCCTGAAAGTCCCCTGGACAGCAAGGACATCAAACCAGTCAATGTTAAAGGAAATCAACCCTGACTACTCAGTGGAAGGACTGATGCTGAAGCTGAAGCTCCAGTATTTTGGTGATCTGATATGAACAGCCAGCTCATTGGAAAAATCCCCGATACCAGCAAAGATTGAGGGCAGAAGAAGAAGAGGGTATCAGAGGATGAGATCACTGGATGGCATCACTGATGCAATGGACATGATCTTGGGCAAACTTTGGGAGGTGGTGAGGGACAGAGAGGCCTGGTATGCTGCACTCCATAGGATCACAAAGAGTTGGACATGACTGGATGATTGGAAACAGCAACATCAAGTCAGTATATTGTCACCCTGCTTATTTAACTTAACGTGCAGAATACATCATGTGAATTGCTGGGCTGGATGAATCACAAGCTGAGATCATGATTGCCAAGAGAAATTTCAACAATCTAAGATATGCAGATGTGATACCACTCTAATGGGAGAAAGGGAAGATGAACTAAAGGGCCTCTTGATGAGGGTCAAAGAGGAGAGTGAAAAAGCTGGCTTAAAACTCAATATTCAGAAAACTAAGACCATGGCATCTGGTCCCATCACTTCATGGCAAATAAATAGGGCAAATTGGAAACAATGCCAGACTTTTTACTTGGGCTCCAAAATCACTGCAGACAGTGAATGCAGCTGGGAAATTAAAAGACACTTGCTCCTTGAAGAAAAACTATGATAAACCTAGACAGCATATTAAAAACCAGAGACATTAATCTGCTGACAAATGTCCATATAGTCAAAGCTATGGTTTTACTAGTAGTCATGTATGTATGTGAGAGTTGGACCATAAAAAAGGCTGACTGCCAGAGAATTGGTGTTTTCGAATTGTGGTGCTGGAGAAGACTCTTGAGCATCCTTTGGACAGCAAGAAGGTCAATCCAGTAAATCCTAAAGGAAATCAACCCTAAATATTCACTGGAAAGACTGGTGCTGAAGCTCCAATATTTTGACCAAATGATGGGAAGAGCCAACTCATTGGAAAAGACCCTGATGCTGGGAAAAAGTGAGGGCAAGAGGAGAAGGGCACGACAGAGGATGAGATGATTGGCTGGCATCCCAACTCAATAGACATGAGTCCATTTGAGCAAACTCTGGGAGATAGTGAAGGACAGGGAAGCCTGGTGTACTGCAGTCCATGGGATCACAAAGAGTGAGACTCAACTTAAGGACTGAATAATAATAATGGAGATTTGTTGGATATGTTTAAGTTATTGAAATACAGCTGAAACACATATAAAATAGGTCGAGCTAATACTGGCAAAATCCTTCTTTAGAGCTGATTAAATGCACAATAGGGATACTAATAAAATTTTCCTTTAGGCATTAGAAAGTTCTGCTTGGAATCAGTAGCATTTTAATAAAGAGTGGGGAATGGAGAATATGTATAAGAGTAACTCAGGATTCAAGTTTTGAGAACATTTGGAAATTCCAGGCGGAATTCTATAAGCAAAGCTTTTCATTTCACCCAGCAACACTGACGTCTGAGTGGTTCTCCACCCACTCCTGGTTATTTCAACTCTCTATATACCTAGTCTATTTTTTAAAAAAATCTTGTCATTTAAGTGTCATCTGAACATAACCTCCTCTAGGAAGTCATCTCTTATTAGTATCCGTTCCAACCCATCTCTGTTTGCCCCTATTATTTTACCATGTTAAAGTGTCATCTAGGCTGTGAGCTTTACAAAGGAAAAGGCCATGAATTATATATTCCTTTATTGTCTTGTTCCTAGCCTATCATATGGCCTGTATCACAATAGGTTATTGATAAATTTTTGTTAAATTGGACCATAATTATAACAAAGATATATAAGATATATAAAGTGGAGTCTTTTTCCTAGCTCAGAAGGCTAAAATGTGGCTTGGAACATAGTAGGTTCACAGCATCTCTAGTTAAGAGAAGAGTATCTTTCTCATAACATTTTTATTTTAACACTATAGTGGTAATCGTTTTGCAATGTGTAAGTATATAAATTCATAGATGTATACCTTAAACTTATGAATTATTTGTCAACTACAGTTCATTAAATTTAGAAAAAATAAATGTTTTTTAGTTTTAGAACAATTTAAAAAGAAAAGTTAAAGAAAATTTAATTTATCATGTATGTGAGTTAGAGAAGTGAGGAAAAGTCAAATAGTACCAAATCATAGGGGAGAAGGGGGCTTATCTTAAAATATCAAATCCCTATATTTGCTTTTTGCCTTTGGGAGTGAAAAATAATGACCCTAATAGACATGGGATAGAGTCCTAAAAAGTTGTATAACTGACTTACCTTCCAAAAGCCCATATTTCATAAAAATTGTCTTTCTCACAAATTCACTTCTGAATTTGATTCTGAAGAATATGCTTTTGAATATACTATCTAGGTTGGTCACAACTTTTCTTCCGAGGAGTAAGCGTCTTTTAATTTCATGACTGCAGTCACCATCTGCAGTGATTTTGGAGACCCAAAAAATAAAGTCTTGACCGTTAGTATGTATTTATTACGTAATTTTAAGGAAATCTCTCCACTGATAATATTTTGTTTTTAGTTAAATTTTGCATATATATTGTCACATTTAAGCCTTGTCTAAGAAGCATGTACTTCCCAGGTTGGCTCAGTGGTAGAGAATCTGCCTGCCAGTGCAGGAAATGCAAGTTGGATCCCTGGGTGGGGAAGATCGCCAGGAGCAGGAAATGGCAGCCCTCTCCAGTACTCTTGCCTGGAATATCCCATGGACAGAGGAGCCTGGTGGGCTACAGTCCATGGGGTCCCAAAAGAATCAGACAGGACTCAGTGAGTAAACAGCAACCGTGGATGCGTGTCCTGGGCCCTGGTTTTAGAGTTCCCAAGGACTATGACCCCCAGATTCAGGCTACAGTCAGCTAGCTGGTCTCAGCGTTCGTTTTCCTGCCTGTCCGTTTTACTATGATGAACTTAGAGTGTGAAAGACTCAGCAGAGGTGGTTCAGCACAGGCAAAGGATGTTCAAACATTTCCACCCTAAGAAACAGGCTTCCTCGGTGGCTCAGCTGGTAAAAAATCTGCCTGGCATGCAGGAGACCCCGGTTCAATTCCTGGGTCAGGAAGATCCCCTGGAGAAGGAAATGGCAACCCACTCCAGTATTCTTCCCTGGAGAATNACTCAGCAGAGGTGGTTCAGCACAGGCAAAGGATGTTCAAACATTTCCACCCTAAGAAACAGGCTTCCTCGGTGGCTCAGCTGGTAAAAAATCTGCCTGGCATGCAGGAGACCCCGGTTCAATTCCTGGGTCAGGAAGATCCCCTGGAGAAGGAAATGGCAACCCACTCCAGTATTCTTCCCTGGAGAATCTCCATGGACAGAGGGGCTACAGTCCATGGGGTCACAGAGAGTTGGACATGACTGAGCGACTAAGCACACTCCCTAAGTCCACCTCAATTATGTAGAAGCGAGAGTCAGCCGGCAGTTTGTTTCAGGTTTAATCTGCTGATGCTTTAGAGCTCCGTATGGGTGATGGTGTGATCAACTGCATAGCTGGTCAGTGAGAGGCGAAGCTAGGTGTTCATGAGATCTCATTTAGCTTTCCTATGTCTGGATCAAGAAGGTGGCATTTCCCAGTCTCTTTTGCAGTTATCTTAAAGCCATAAGTGGCTGAATTGATGTGAGCCAACCTCAGGCAAGGTTATTGAAAACACTCTTCATGACCTTCTTGGTCGTTTCCCTCAGTATGAAAATCTTGGCGGGCACTTTGAGATTGAGATGATGGCACTGTCGAATGAAAGAGGCTCGAATACTGATGGGTGGACAAAGGTTGCCCTGGAGAGTCCGTGATCTGTCTCCAGTTTAGTGCAGGAAAAAGCCTTCGTGGTGCTGAGTTACCTTGTGGGGTTTATTTGTTACTGTAGCGTCAACTATCTGACTAATACATGTTCCGACTATTAATCTAGGTAGGACCTACCACACTGTCGTACCTAATTGCCTCCTGTATGTTTTTACAGCTGAGTGAATTAAATGAATTTTTAACACATCTTTTCACCCTAATGTTCTCGTCCTGACCTTAGTTGCTGACCTGTACTAAAAACATGGTTTATTAGTTAAAGGAATGCAGAACATAGGAGGAATTTAGTAAATATTTATTTTATGGAGGGAGACAAAAGTAAGAAATCTTCATACTTAGCTTGCCTGAAAGGAATTTTTAATGAGTCATTTTTAGATTAAAATGTCAAAATCGAACATGTTCATTAAGTTTTGTAAAAATTTTTGAGAAGACAGAAAAAGACTCTCCCATTGTGCTACCACTCTAGTCCAATCCTCCTTTACACTTTTGTGAGCTCCTCCCAGGTTTTTTCTACTCATTTTTATCTCGTAGTTACCATTACACAGTAGATGTTCTGACCTGCTGTTTTCCACGTGTTATGTCATCTTCACAAGCATAACATTTACTGGTTGCATCGTAATCCATCGAGGGTGGGGGAAATCTCGTAACTGGTTTCCTTCTTTGAACATTTGCTGTTGTTGTTGCTAAACAAGTCTGACTGTTTGTGTTTGCGACCCTGTAGACTGCAGCATGCCAGGCTCCCTGTCCTTCACTATTTCCTGGAGCTTGCCCAAACCCATGTCCACTGAGATGGTGATGCCATCCAGCCATCTCACCCTCTGTCGTCCCCTTCTCCTCCTGTCCTCAATCTTTCCCAGCATCAGGGTCTTTTCCAGTGAGTCGGCTCTTTGCATCAGGTGGCCAAAGAACTGAAGTATTTGAACATTTAGGTTTCTTCTAGTTTCTCACTTTGAAAAGTGATGCTGTGGTGAAGCTATCTGTATAGTAAGATTTGCGCTTCCCAGGTGGCACTAGGGGTAAGGAACCCCCCTGCCAAGGCAGAGACTTAAGAGACGCTGCTTCAACCTCTGGGTTGGGAAGCTCCCCTGGAGGAGGGTGTGGCGACCCACTCCAGCATTATTGCCTGGAGAAGGCCATGGACAGAGGGGCCTGGTGGGCTGTGGGCTATAGGATTGCAAAGAGTCAGACACAACTGAAGCATCTTGGCATGCACGCAGAGTAAGATTTCCTATACTTAGAATAACATCCTTAAGGTAGACCTGAAAAAAGCTTCCTGATGATCCCCAAATCTAGAGTGAGGCTCACACAGGCCAGGTGAGGTGTTGGCCTTAGTTTAAGAGCTTGTCAGCTGTTCAGCCTTGAACTGAGTCAGGTCTGGCTTCCACGTCTGTGTGTCCTCTGGAACACACGCACTCACCACATTAGAGGTTCACTTAAAGACATTTAGGCCAAATATATTTATATACTTGAATCCGTCTCCCAAAGCGCAGCATCTTGTATAATACTATAATTGCATTGATCTCCCTCTCTCTCTCTCACTCACACACGCAGACCCCTGAGAATTCTGAGACACATACAGACTTCCGGCTAGAAAACAGATGTATGAGGAAAGTGAGGAGAGTTCTCTCTTGATCCTGAGGTTTCATTTAATGGGACGGCTTATCACATGCAGCAGCAGTAAGATGTAAAGGATACTTCTGACCTGGTCCTCTTTCCTTTAGGAGCAGGAGGAAAGCGTGTGTCACTGGAGCCTACTCCCACGCCACTAACCCTGGGGAAAACCAGAAGATTGTGCTGCCCCTGGTCTGAGGCTTCCTGGGGGTCATGATGAGCCGCCAATAAGAGACTTGACTTGTGATCATGCTGTAAATGAAATATCTGGTTTTGATGTGGACATCCTGATGCTGAATTCTCACACTCTCACCAGCTGTGTGGCTTCAGGAAGTTAATTCACTTTTACTGAGTCACATACCCTTCATTTGTAAAATGAGGTCAGCTCCCTCACACATGGTGGCAGAGACTCAATATGTGAATGGATACTGAGTTACTTTACAGCTGCAGTGCTCTGCAATGGTATTTGTGTTTCTCTCTTACTTCCAGCACCTCCTCCAAAAACCAGGCTGCTCTTGGTCAGATCAATTCTCCGTGTGATTTGGAAGACGCTCTGCCTTCCTCTTGCCAACAGACAACCTCGCAGGGTTTAGCAGGAGCTTCTTCTGCAGGGCCTCCGTCACCTCCTTGTTGCGGATGACGGGGCTGAGCATGGGGGTTAGGACGGTGTAGCAGAGAGACCCTGCCTGGCCGCTGGCATCACCGGTGGATCCGTGAGGCTGGACATAGCTGGAACCACGGTGCTGTAGAAGGGGGCCATGGCCAGGAAGTGGGAGGCATGCGTGGAGAGGGCCTTCTCCTTCCCAGCTGCCGAGCGCATCCTCCCAGTGGCCACCAAGACCAGGCCGTGGGAGGCGAGGTGAGGGCAGCAGGTACAGGTAGCTGGGAGAGACACAGGGGGTCATATCTGCCATGGCCGTGTGGCCCAGGCTGGGTGGGGACGGGGTTGGCTGTCACAGAAGCAGTGTGGTGCCTGGCTGGGCCCCCAGGAAGGCAGGGCAGAGACANCAAATCATAGGGGAGAAGGGGGCTTATCTTAAAATATCAAATCCCTATATTTGCTTTTTGCCTTTGGGAGTGAAAAATAATGACCCTAATAGACATGGGATAGAGTCCTAAAAAGTTGTATAACTGACTTACCTTCCAAAAGCCCATATTTCATAAAAATTGTCTTTCTCACAAATTCACTTCTGAATTTGATTCTGAAGAATATTTGGAAAGTAGCTGTGGCTATGCATTTCAGCTTTCCAAGTCTCCAATTCATAAACAAGTGAGGTGATTTTTAAGCAACATATTGACATTTAAGCCATGTACTCAGAAGCTTTCACTTTCTTTAAAAAGGAGAAAATATACTTGTAACCTAGAGTAAGCAGTAAGTATATCCTTCTTTGTCACATAATCAATAAAGAAACTTAAGACTATTAACAAAAATGATAGCTCTTGAAAGAATTGTTTTTTAAAAATTATTTTTGCCCTCATAAATATTAACTATAACATTTTTTAGTAGCCATCAAGTAAATTTTTCTAGAATTTCAAGCATAGCAAGATATAGAAAACATACTGCTTGGCCTGGGTTTTATGACGCTTCACGGCTTTGGTGGTAAAGAATCTACCCACAATGCAGAAGACCTGGGTTCTTTCCCTGGGTTGGGATGATCCCCTGGAGAAGGGAAAGGCTACCCACTCCAGGATTCTGGCCTGGAGAATTCCATGGACTATACAGTCCATGGTGTCGCAAAGAGTCAGACACGACTGAGTGACTCACTCATTCCTCACTATGAAGCCAATATCAATCTTTTGTTTCATAAACTTCAGGCCAGTCATTACCCTAAATGCAGAATTTGAGCATTAAAACTGACATTGACAGGAATACAAATAAATAAATTCTCAGTGATACTAACCAGTAGGACTACCGAAGTACAGGCTTCCCTCCCTCACCTGGAGAATGGAATTCAGAAAAAATTGAAGAGTAGCCAGACCTTGGAGATAAATTTGAGTTCTACTGACTCGATGAATGACTCCCTTTTCACTGTTGTTTGTTTTACGGTGATAAGAAGTAAAGGGACAAAGGTTTTCATTGAGCCTCAGGATATAAACTTCGGTTGATGTTGTTGAAAGTGCCAGTCCTAAATCAGGAGATCTGGAGAGTTTTCAGTTCAGTTCAGTCATTTAGTCATGTCTAACTCTTTGCAACCCCATGGACTGTAGCACACCAGGCTTCCCTGTCCATCACCAACACCTGGAGACTATTCAAACTCATGTCCATCGAATCAATGATGCCATCCAACCATCTTATCCTCTGTCGTCCCCTTCTCCTCCTACCTTCAATCTTTCCCAGCATCAGGATCTTTTCCAGTGAGTTTGTTCTTCACATCAGGTGGCCAGAGTATTGGAGTTTCAGCTTCAGCATCAGTCCTTCCAATGAATATTCAGGACTGATTTCCTTTAGGATGGACAGGTTGGATCTCCTTGCAGTCCAAGGGACTCAAGTGTCTTCTCCAACACCACAGTTCAAAAGCATCAATTCTTCGATGCTCAGCTTTCTCTATAGTCCAACTGCTCTTATGACCTTGAGCAAATCATTCAACTCCACGGGACTCAGATTTTTTTGGTTTGGTTTCAGTTCATTTTTTTTCCCTAGTATGTGAAATGACAGCACTGAATACTTTATAAAAACCATTAAAAATGGTCTTAGATCTGTAATTCTTAATACTTACAAAATATCTAACCACACCACTTAACCACCCATAACCTTAAGGAAAATTAAGAGTAAATATCATTATTGTAAATTCACAATTGAGTAAACCGATGCTAGTTTAGGGAAAGAAAAAAATCTCACAACTGGCTAAAAGTTGGTGAATCTGGTTCTAGACCTCATAACTTCTCATCATGTGACTTCTACTCCCCTAAACTGCTATTCAATGAAGAAAATGCAAACCCTATTTTTAATTGAACTTTCAAGTAAAACTGAGAAATAGTTCATTTCGTCTCCTGACAATACCCAAGTACAAGGGAAATGAGGAAACAAAGTCTTTAGTGAAATGGCTCTGTGTTGGACTAAAACTACTTTTTTAAATTAATTTATTTTAATTGGAGGCTAATTACTTTATAATATTGTAGTGGTTTTTGCCATACATTGACATGAATCAGCCATGGGTATATATGTGTCCCCCATCCTGAACCCCCCTCCCACCTCCCTCCCTATTCCATCCCTCAGGGTTGTCCCAGAGCACTGGCTTTGAGTTCCCTGTTTCATGCATCTAACTTGGACTGGTGATCTATTTCACATATGGTAATATACATGTTTCAATGTGATTCTCTCAAATCACCCCACCCTCACCTTCTCCCGTGGAATCCAAAAGTCTGTTCTTTGTATCTGTGTCTCTTTTCCTGTCTCACATATAGGGTCTTCATTACCATCTTTCTAAATTCCATATATATGTGTTAATATATACTATCTTGGTGTTTTCCTTTCTGACTTACTTCACTCTGTGTAATAGGCTCTAGTTTCATCCACCTCTTTAGAACTGATTCAAATGTGTTCTTTTTAAAAGCTGACTAATATTCCATTGTGTATATGTACCACAGATTTCTTATCCATTCGTCTGCTGATGGACATCTAGGTTGCTTCCATGTCCTAGCTATTGTAAATAGTGCTGTGATGAACATTGGGGTACACGTGTCTCTTTCAATTCTGGTTTCCTCAGTGTGCATGCCCAGCAATGGAATTGCTGGGTCATTTATCAGTTCTGTTTCCAGTTTTGTAAGGTATCTCCACACTATTCTCCTTAGTGTCTTTACTAGTTTGTGTTCCCACCAACGGTGTAAGCAGGTTCCCATTTCTCTGTGCCCTATCCAACATTTATTGTTTTTAGACTTTTTGATGGCAGTCATTCTGAATGGTGTGAAATGGTACCTCATTATGGTTTTGATTTGCATTTCTCTGATAATGAGTGATGTTGAGCATCTTTTCCTGTGTTTGTTAGCCATCTTTATGTCTTCTTTAGCGAAATGTCTGTTTAGTTCTTTGGCCCATTTTTTGATTGAGTCATTTATCTTTTTGGTGCTGAGCTGCATAAGCTCCTTGTATATTTTTGAGATTAATTCTTTGTCAGTTGCTTCTTTTGTTATTATTTTCTCCATTCTGAAGACTTTTTCACCTTGCTTATATAGTTTCCTTCATTGTGCAAAAGCTTTTAAGTATAATTAGATCCCACTTTTTATTTTTGCTTTTCTTTCCAATATTCTGGGAGGTGGGTCATAAAGGATCCTGCTTTGATTTATGTCAGAGTGTTTTGCCTGTGTTTTCCTCTAGGAGTATTATAGTTTCTGGTCTTACATTTAGATCTTTAATCTATTTTGAGTTTATTTTTGTATATGGTGTTAGAAAGTGCTCTAATTTCATTCTTTTACAGGTGGTTGACCAATCTTCACAGCACTACTTGTTAAAGAGATTGTCTTTTCTCCATTGTATATTCTTGCCTCCTTCATCAAATGTAAGGTGTCCATAGGTGCATTGATTTATCTCTGGGCTTTCTATATTGTTTTATTGATCTGTATTTCTGTCTTTGTGCCAGTGCCATACTGTCTGTAGCTTTGTGGTATAGTCTGAAGTCAGACAGGTTGATTCCTCCAGTTCCATTCTTTTTTTCTCAGAATTGCTTTGGCTATTCAAGGTATTTTTTATTTCCATACAAATTGTGAAATTATTTGTTCTAGTTCTGTGAAAAATACCTTTGGCAGCTTGATAGGGATTG
>SJYX01007575.1:151311-189285 GCA_006410675.1 Oreotragus oreotragus
TAGACTTTTTGATGGCAGTCATTCTGAATGGTGTGAAATGGTACCTCATTATGGTTTTGATTTGCATTTCTCTGATAATGAGTGATGTTGAGCATCTTTTCCTGTGTTTGTTAGCCATCTTTATGTCTTCTTTAGCGAAATGTCTGTTTAGTTCTTTGGCCCATTTTTTGATTGAGTCATTTATCTTTTTGGTGCTGAGCTGCATAAGCTCCTTGTATATTTTTGAGATTAATTCTTTGTCAGTTGCTTCTTTTGTTATTATTTTCTCCATTCTGAAGACTTTTTCACCTTGCTTATATAGTTTCCTTCATTGTGCAAAAGCTTTTAAGTATAATTAGATCCCACTTTTTATTTTTGCTTTTCTTTCCAATATTCTGGGAGGTGGGTCATAAAGGATCCTGCTGTGATTTATGTCAGAGTGTTTTGCCTGTGTTTTCCTCTAGGAGTATTATAGTTTCTGGTCTTACATTTAGATCTTTAATCTATTTTGAGTTTATTTTTGTATATGGTGTTAGAAAGTGCTCTAATTTCATTCTTTTACAGGTGGTTGACCAATCTTCACAGCACTACTTGTTAAAGAGATTGTCTTTTCTCCATTGTATATTCTTGCCTCCTTCATCAAATGTAAGCTGTCCATAGGTGCATTGATTTATCTCTGGGCTTTCTATATTGTTTTATTGATCTGTATTTCTGTCTTTGTGCCAGTGACATACTGTCTGTAGCTTTGTGGTATAGTCTGAAGTCAGGCAGGTTGATTCCTCCAGTTCCATTCTTTTTTTCTCAGAATTGCTTTGGCTATTCAAGGTATTTTTTATTTCCATACAAATTGTGAAATTATTTGTTCTAGTTCTGTGAAAAATACCTTTGGCAGCTTGATAGGGATTGCATTGAATCTATAGATTGTTTTGAGTAGTATACTCATTTTCACTATATTGATTTTTCCAATCCATGAACATGGTGTATTTCTCCATCTATTTGTTTCATCTTTGATTTCTTTCATCAGTGTTTTATAATTTTCTATATATAGGTCTTTTATTTCTTTAGGTAGATTTATTCCTAAGTATTTAATTCTTTTCATCACAGTGGTGAATGGAATCATTTCCTTAATTTCTCTTTTTGTTTTCTCATTATTAGTGTATAGTGTATAGAAATGCAAGAGATTTCTGTGTGTTAATTCCTGCAACTTTATTATATTCATTTATTAGCTCTAGTAATTTTCTGGTGATGTGTTTAGGATTTTCTATGTAGAGGATCATGTCATCTGCAAACAGTGAGAGTTGTACTTCTTTTCCAACCTGGATTCCTTTTATTTTTCTTCTCTGATTGCTATGGCTAAAACTTCCAAAACTACGTTGAATAATAGTGGTGAGAATGAGCACCCTTGTCTTGTTCCTGACTTTAGGGGAAATGCTTTCAATTTTCCACCATCGAGGATAATGTTTGCTATGGGTTTATCATATATGGCTTTTGTTATGCTGAGATATGTTCCTTATATGCCTGCTTTCTGGAGGGTTTTTATCATAAATGTATGTTGAATTTTGTCAAAGGCTTTCTCTGCATCTATTGAGATAATCATATGGTTTTTATCTTTCAGTTTGTTAATGTGGTATATCACATTAATTAATTTGTGAATATTGAAGAATCCTTGCATCCCTATATGTGCTGTCTACAGGAGAACCACCTCAAACTAAGGGACACATACAGACTGAAAGTGAAAGGCTGGAAAAAGATATTTCATACAAATGTATACCAAAAGAAAGCAGGAATAGCAATACTCATATCAAATAAAATAGACTTTGAAATAAAGGCTGTGAAAAGAGACAAAGAAGGACACTACATAATGATCAAAGGATCAATTCCAAGAAGAAGATATAACAGTTATAAATATATATGCACCCAACATAGGAGCACCACAACATGTAATGCAAGTGCTAACAAGTATGAAAGGGGAAATTAACAGTACACAGTAATAATGGGAGACTTTAATACCCCACTCACACTTATGGATAGATCAACCAAACAGAAAATCAGCAAGGAAACACAAACTCTAAATGATACAATGGACCAGTTAGACCTTATTGGTATCTATAGGACATTTCACCCCAAAACAATGAATTTCACTTTTTTCTCAAGTGCACATGGAACATTCTCCAGGATAGATCACATCCTGGGCCATAAATCTAGCCTTGGTAAATTCAAAATATGCATAGAAACAAAAATGAAAATACAACCACCCAAAACCTATGGGGTTCAGTAAAAGTACTGCTAAGAGGAAGGTTCATAGCAATACAAGCTTACCTCAAGAAACAAGAAAACACATGTACACCCATGGCTGATTCATGTCAATGTATGGCAAAACCACTACAATATTGTAAAGTAAGTAGCCACCAATTAAAATAAATAAATTTAAAAAAAAATAAAAAGAATCTTGAAGTAAATAGTGCCTTTCCTTGTGTTAACAAAGCATACGTTATTTAGCCCTACTTTAAAAAAAAGAGAGAGAAAAATAAAAAAACTTTACACCCAAAGCAGCTAAAAAAGAAGAAATGAACAACTCCAGAGTAGTAGAAGGGAAGAAATCATAAAAATTAGAGCAGAAACAAATGAAAAAGAAACAAAGGAGACTATAGCAAAAATCAATAAAGCCAAAAGGTAGTCCTTTGAGAAGATAAATAAAATAGACAAACCATTAGCCAGACTCATCAAGAAAAAAGGGAGAAGAATCAAATCAACAAAATTAGAAATGAAAATGGAGAAATCACAACAGACAACATAGAAATACAAAGGATCATAAGAGACTACCATCAACAACTATATGACGATAAAATGGACAACTTGGAAGAAATGGATGAACTCTAAAAAAAGTATAATCTTCCAAAATTGAACCAGAAAGAAATAGAAAACTCAGCATTGGCCACAAGACTGGAAAAGATCAGTTTTCATTCCAATCTCAGTGAAGGGCAATGCCAAAGAATGTTCAGACTACCATTCAGTTGCACTCATTTCACATGTAGCAAGTAATGCTCAAAATCCTTCAAGCTAGACTTCAACAGTATGTGAACCAAACACTTCTAGATGTGCAAGCTGGATTTAGAAAAGGCAGAGGAACAAAGCAATCAAATTGCCAATCCATTGGATCATCGAAAGAGAAAGAGAGTTCAAAAAAAAAAAAAAATCTGCTTCCTTGACTACACTAAACACTTTGTGTGGATCACAAGAAACAGTGGAAAATTCTTAAAGAGATGGGAGTACCAGAACACCTGACCTGTCTCCTGTGAAACCTGTATGCAGGTCAAGAAGCAACAATTAGAACTGGACAAGGAACAGTGGGCTGGTTCAAATTTGCAAATGAAGTATATAAAGGTTGTATATTATCACCCTGCTTATTTAATTTATATGCAGGGTACATCATGTGAAATGATGAGTTGGATGACTTACAAGCTGGAATCAAGATTGCAGGGAGAAATATAAACAACCTCAGATATGGGAATGATACCACTCTAATGGAAAAAATAGAATAAGAACTAAATAACCTCTTGAGGAGGGTGAAAGAGGAGTGAAAAAGCTGGCTTAAAATTCAACATTCAGAAAATGAAGATCATGACATCTGGTCCCATCATTTCATGGCAGATAGATGTTGAAAAATTGGAAACAGAGACAAGCTTTATTTTCTTGGCCTCCAAATTCACTGTGGACAGTGACTGCAGCCAGGAAATTAAAAGATACTTGCTCCTTGGAAGAAAAGCTATGATGAACCTAGACAGCATATTAAAAATCAGAGACATCACTTTGCTGACAAAGATCCATATAATATGTCAAAGGTCTGGTTTTTCCATTAGTCATATACAGATGTGAGAGTTGAACCATAAAAAAAGGCTGAGTGCATTTCAAATTGTGGTGCTAGAGGGAACTCTTGAGAGTCCCTTGGACAGCAAGGATATCAAACCAGTCAATCCTAAAGGAAATCAGCCCTGAATATTCATTGGAAGGACTAATGCTGAAGCTGAGTCTCTAATACTTTGGCCACCTGAGGTAAAGAGCTTACTCATCGGAAAAGACCCTGATGCTGGGAAGACTGAAGGCTAAAGAGAAGAGGGAAACAGAAGATGAGACAGTTGACTGACATCAGTGATTCGATGGACATGAGCCTGAGCAAACTCCCGGAGATAGTAAAGGAAGGGAAGCCTGGCATGCTACAGTCCGTGGGTCCATGGGGTCGCAGAGTCAGACAGGACTTACTGACTGAACAAGAGCAACAATGTGGCAGATGTCATGCTGACCATTTCATTCCCACAATTGTGTTCTTTTGGCATAACATAGGTGAAAATATGCTACTTGATAAAAGTGAACCTAATCATTGTAGAGCACCCAGTAATAAGAGAAGGCAATGGCACCCCACTCCAGCATTCTTGCCTAGAAAATCCCATGGATGGTGGAGCCTGGTGGGCTGCAGTCCATGGGGTCACTAAGAGTCAAACAGGACTGAGCAACTTCACTTTCACTTTTCACTTTCATGAACTGGAGAAGGAAATGGCAACCCACTCCAGAGTTCTTGCCTGGAGAATCCCAGGGATGGGGGAGCTTGGTGGGCTGCCGTCTATGAGGTCGCATGGAGTTGGACACGACTGAAGCGACTTAGCAGCAGCAGCAGCAGCAGTAATAAATGGATTAACCCCAGGCCTCTGCACCTTCAAATACCTTATTCAGCAAAAGATACTGGGGCATTCTAGTTGGAAATGACAACCATTACTTTATTCTCTGTATCATAGATGCCCTGGTGATTACCAAATACAAGTCCACATCTCCTTCTTGGGAACCTCTGTCACATTCAGTATATAGCTTTCCAGATCATTGTTGTGGTTTTGTGGGTCTGATTCAGCCAGAGGTAAATAAAGTTGATGTAGGAGTAGGCATGTGAATTTCTGGTATGAGCTGTTTCTAGAAATGGCCTGATCACTTTGTTTAAATCCCATGACTAAAACTCAGTCCTTGGCTACATCTAATGGCAAACTGTGTGTCACAGTCATACCAGCCCACATTCTTCTTTACCATGGTCTTGTACTTCCTATCAAGGATGGAATAAAGCGTGAAGCACTGGAGAATTATCTCTACCCCTTTAGGTCTTCATTTTTACAAAGAAGCCAGTTAATTTCTCACGACCCCAAGCATGTGTGTAACTTATCCATCATAGAGCTGACAATTCCCTGATGCTGTAGGTTCTTCCAAATTGTGAGATGTTGGGAAGAACACTTGGAAACAAGTTTATTTTCTCTCCTTTCCAAGCTCTGTCATGGAAACAGAGGTGCTTATTTGAACATTAGTGTAAGGTGACAAGGAAAAGATTTTATGTTATATAATTTGGGGGATTTCTCTATCACCCACAGAATAAAATCAAAATTCTGAACTTGGCTTTTCAGGGTCTTCTATTTATTTATTTTTCTCTTGCTATTCTTATCCTCAGAACTACAAGTTTTCTATGTTTTTGCTCCATGATTTTCTAAGATCACATTTTTATTCAAACTATTTCTTTTGTCTTTAACTGTCTTCACCTTTACAATTGTCATCCTTCCAAGAATCGTGTCTGGGTTTCCATAATTGGTCAGTAGCGCACTCTGTCTCTCTCTCTCTTTCTCTGAATACCCTACATATTTGTAGTCATATTACTTCTCTCCTGCATTATAATCTTTTCTGAACTTGCTTTGTCACCTGTATTAAACAGTTATATTTGTTGAAGGCCAGAGGGAGTCAGACCCCTTTAGTATGAATATATGTACACCTAATTTAGGTGTACAAGGTGAATTTATCTATATTTACACAGTCCCAGGGCTGTGTCCCTGGGACTTCCCTGATAATTCAGTTGGTATNGTTATGGACTATTTATAACTTAGTAAAGCAAGTAAAAATCTTACCTACTCATGATTTTAATCACTTTTTCATGGCTTATGAGGTGGATGTTTGGATTATAATTAGTTGTAAGTACTCTCTATATACCAAAGGCATTCTAATTAAATATTTGAGTCTATTACTCTTAATTTCTGTCTTCCTAATTAAACTGAACAGACTGTCTCCTGAGAATGGAGTCTCATTATTTGCCCTGTCTCTTATACACATCTTCCCAGGGCTGTGTCCCTGGGACTTCCCTGATAATTCAGTTGGTATAGAATCTGCCTGCAATGCAAGAGACCCCAGTTCCATTCCTGGGTCATGAAGATCCACTGGAGAAGGGATAGGCTACCCACTGCAGTATTCTTGGGCTTTTCTTGTGGCTCAGCTGGTACAGAATCTGCCTGCAATTCTTTGCCAGCAGGCAGACCTGGGTTCAATCCCTGGGTTGAGAAGATCCCCTGGAGAAGGGAAAGGCTACCCACTCCAGTATTCTGGCCTGGGGAATTCCATTGACTACAGTCCATGGGGTCGCAAAGAGTCGGACATGACTGAGCGACTTTCACTTAGTTCACTTACACAGTCCCAGAAGACTAAGTGACTTACTGATTAAATAGGTATGTTTGACCACTAAGAAGACTAAAATAATATGTTTAAAGATATTTATAGAGAGTTTTTTGTGTGTTTGAATTTTGAAGCTACTTTAAAAATTACCTCACTCATTATTAATTGACTAATTAATTGACTAGTAATTAATTGACTGATTACAAAATATGTATCATTTATTACTGTATCACTGTCCTACTACTCTTGTCACTATTTACCACAAATAGTAGCTTAAAACAAAACAAACAATATTCTGTGATTCTGGTGGTCAATGTCTGAAATAGTTCTCTATGGACTAAAATCAAGGTGCTAGCAGGACTGTATTCCTTCCACAGGCTTGCAAGGAGAATCTCTTTCCTGACTTTTCTAACTTCAGAGGCTACCTGCATTCATTATCTTGTCTTCTCCCTCTGTTTTCCAGATAGCATCATATCATCTTCCAACTTGTCTCTCTAATTACCACCTCTGTTCCCATCATCAAATCTCAAGATTTTTAATGCAATTACATCTGCAAAGTCGTTTTGGCATGTCATGAAAAACAGGTTCAAGGATTTGGATATGGACCTCTTTGGGTAATATCATAATATAATAAGTATCAAAACAAATGTGTAGCCTCGTTGAGAATTAGTAACCAAAAATTTTGCAGCATTTTCTTCTATAATAGGGAAGAACTGTGCATTGTGACTCCAGGACTCTCCCTCTTTGGTATCCTAAGGAGAATTTTAGGTTTGGTCCTAATACATAAATAAATATACTTTTAATTATATTTTCAAGTTTCCAGGTAAAGACAAAAAAGAAACTTTTATTTTGATCCTGTAAAACATTTTCAGTTGACCACTGAGGCACACTTAATCATCATACATTTATAAAGCTCTGAAATATTTACAATTTCCTACATAAGGCAGATGTCCTATAGTATTGTTGTTCCATGTTCCACAGTTCAACAAATTATGAATATAAATACTCAAATTGATGATTTCAAGCATGTTAATGAAAACAAACCTTTCCTTAAAATATTTTATTTGAAATTATTTATTTTTCATTCTAAATCATACTGTTTTTAGACACTTCCAAAATGATATAAATAAGTCTAGCTTATAAAGTTCTATTTCAGCTAACATTTGATCTTTTGGCTCTATTATTTCCATATAGGTAAGATTTCATACGGGGAAGGCAATGGCACCCCACCCCAGTACTCTTGCCTGGAAAATCCAATGGATGGAGTAGCCTGGTGGGCTGCAGTCCATAGGGTCGCTAACAGTCGGACAGACTGAGCAACTTCACTTTCACTTTTCTCTTTCATGCATTGGAGAAGGAAATGGCAACCCACTCCAGTATTCTTGCCTGGAGAATCCCAGGGATGGGGGAGCCTGGTGGGCTGCCATCTATGGGGTCACACAGAGTCGGACACGACTGAAGTGACTTAGCAGCAGCAAGATTTCATAGGGGATTCCCAGGTGGCTCAGGAGTAAAGAATCTGCCTGCCAATGCAGGTGACACAGAAAATGTGGGTTCGATCCTTGGGTCAGGAAGATCCCCTGGAGAAGGAAATTGCAACTCACTTCAGTATTATTGCCTGGAGAATCCCATGGACAGAAGAACTTGGCAAGCTACAGTCAATGGGGTAGCTTTTCTTTATCAGATATGGTATAGCTATGCCATGATGCATAAGTTAAATAGGCATCTTTAAATTATGTGTATCTAATATGTATAGTTGGAGAAGGCAATGGCAACCCACTCTAGTACTCTTGCCTGGAAAATCCCATGGACAGAGGAGCCTGGTATGCTGTAGTCCATGGGATCGCTAAGAGTCGGGCAAGACTGAGTGACTTCACTTTCACTTTTCACTTTCATGCATTGGAGAAGGAAATGGCAACCCACTCCAATATTCTTGCCTTGAGAATCCCAGGGACAAAGGAGCCTAGTGGGCTGCCGTCTACGGGGCTGCACAGAGTTGGACACGACTGAAGTGACTTAATAGCAGAAATATGTATGGTTGAGTATTTTTACCCTTCACTTGAAACATCACAACATTGTTAATCAGCTATACTCCAATACAAAATAATGGAGAAGGAAATGGCAACCCACTCCAATATTCTTGCCTAGAAAATCCCATGGACAGTAGAGCCTGGTGGGCTACAATCTATGGGGTCACAAAGAGTCGAACATGACTGAGTGACTAAGCATGCAAGCACACACATGTATCTATAGCTGCCTCTCTATATTGAGAGATATAGAGATATAGATATAATTATTTTCCTAAGTTGATTTTCCTCGAAGGCTGAACAACTCTCCACTACTGTTTCGGTGTCTCAAAAGCAGTTCTGGCTAAATAAATGAGTTTGTAATCTCTGGGAAGCTAGAATTTTGTAATAATTTTTGTAAAAAATGAGTCATACAAGAGAACTTTCCTTTGTGGAAGACTGAAACTGTCTTATTAACTTTTATATTAAATACATTTGCATTTGCCTAAGGGAATAGTCTGTAATGATCTGTGAGGGACAGAACAATATTTGGGAAGCCTACAACATACCAAAACTGTACCAGGTTCTGGGATATAATATTGAAAAAATGGCATTGTCCCTGCCCTTAGGGAATTTATAGTCTGATAGGGAAGACAAGTATTAGTCAAATGATCACAGAAGTAGAGATTTACAATTTTAATGAGTTCTAAGAAGAGGCAGGTGATAATATAAGGGTTTATGATAACTAGTAAGGAAGATCAGGGAGAGTTTCCCTGAGAATATGTTCTTTAGCTGAGACCTGAAGGATAAAATGGGGATGGTCAGGTGGTGAAGAGGAAAGCTAAAAGGTCCAAAGGTAGGGATGGCCACATGCTTAGGCCTATGTGGACAGTTGCCAGGGGCTGAGAGGAGGGTTGTGGAATAGGGTCACTACAATGACAGAATATGTAGAGGATGGTCAACATCAGATTATAGAGGCCCTGAGTCCATATTACATGTGAATCCATTGAAGGACTTTAAGGAGTGAGATACATTCTAAATCAATGTGGAATTTTTTGAAGACCATTGTGTAGGAAGGAAGAAATGCAGAGGGACTTCATGGACATAAGAGGGAAATATTAAGAAAAGGAGGATAATAATATTCATACTCTCATTTAATTCTCTCTTACTGTGTGCCAAGCATTTCATTAAATCATCATATCTGATCCTAAGAATAAAAGTTCACTTCGAATCAATTCCAAGTTATCCTTGTCATCCTAACCTCTCACTGGCCTTTGGCCTTCAGAGGTATTATCTTTTCAGTGAAAATAACAAAGAAGAAAAATAATGGAATAAAGGTCATCATTATGTGACCAGATACTTGAAAGCATGATGCTTATGTCAGTGGCCATTAGTTATTTCATTCAGCATGAGCTGGATACTGGAGCTCAAAGGCCAGCTGGTGGACCAGTCCCATGGCCTCATGGGCTAACCAGTTTCTGTTAAGTTCCAGACTCCCTCCTATGATGACCATGATGTGAATGTGGGTCTTTGTTAAAAGAGGACCAGCTGGCAGGGTGCCACAACTCCTGCAGAGTCTCATATCATATGACTTATTGAGCATAGGTCAATGGTATTACTTTTATAAAGAATGAATAGTGCATTTGCTTACCATCTAGGTCATTATTGCCAGTGACACCCAATATAAATCTGAGTTTCTAGTTCATACTACAGAACTATCTATAATGTAGTTATGGACTATTTATAACTTAGTAAAGCAAGTAAAAATCTTACCTACTCATGATTTTAATCACTTTTTCATGGCTTATGAGGTGGATGTTTGGATTATAATTAGTTGTAAGTACTCTCTATATACCAAAGGCATTCTAATTAAATATTTGAGTCTATTACTCTTAATTTCTGTCTTCCTAATTAAACTGAACAGACTGTCTCCTGAGAATGGAGTCTCATTATTTGCCAGTCCTATCATATCCATGAATCCAAATGCAACTCATTATCTCTTTTTTTTTTTCTTTTGTCCTTTTCTTCTGTTGAAATCCCACCCAGACTTCAAGGTCATGCTACTGACAATACCATATCCATTGAGTTTTTGTTGAATATGGATTTTTAAGGTGGCTCTAATGGCTATTTTCTCTGAATCCTCAAATATTTCTCTGTCTCATTTGAATTATATCACGTTACTTTCTGTATTACCTTCTAAAAACCATTAATACATTTTCACTGTTAAGTTAGTTAAAAGCAGAGATTTCCCCCCTCCCTACCTCCACCAGAAGTATCTAGTACAGCACATTGCAGGTATTCAATATATTGAGCTTAACAGATTTCAGGAGAGTCACTGACATACCTAACTTGAGGCAATGTCCTCCCACGTTGCCTTGACTGCGGGAAAAGATGTTTCTCATGTTAAAGCTGGGCCAGGTTTCATTGCTGCCAAGCTAATAATAAATATGAATCTAGGCATCTCAACTGAAAGAAGCTTTTTAGCTGAAATGATTCCAATCTCAAGTGTTAAAATGTGTGAAATGAGCCAAAAATAACAAGGAATGTCAATTGCTCTGTATAAAGGATTTTTTTTCATTTCTACTTTTGAAGAGGTTAATTTTTGTTCTTCTTATAGAAGATATGATAGATAAGCAAGACTTCCTTTTGTTGGTTGCTTGGTTGGTTTCATTACCTGCATAAGAAAATCTTTCTTTCTAGTAGTTGATATGAAGAGCTTTTCATATTATGTGATATGTGTTAGTTTTGATAATATATTAATAGAAGTGTGAGCTTGATCAGGAGATATAAAATGCCAGAGGATTAAACATGAGAGTTTTAACACAAAGAATTATTAGTTGTTGTAAAAGAGTAACTGTAAGATGTAGGGAAAATCTGTCTGGTACTCTAGAGCTGAAGGAGAGTACTTATGCAAGTATAAACTTGGAAGGGGTTCAGATCTCATTGGAGAAGGTATGTTTCAGCCCAGTGGATAGCAGAGAAGTTTCCTGATTTGGCCAGGCTGAAGTGGTTTGGATTTGCAGTAAATAGACCAGAGATAGGAGGAAATAAAAGCATTTAGGCTGTATGGCAGCTTGAAGATCTGCAGGGTCACCTAGGTCACAGATAGGCAGCTTGAAGACTATTCCATAGATAGTTGGCTTCTATTTCTAGAAAGCTGTTTAATAGCCATCACAAAGCTTAGGCTGCAGTGTTTCAGAGCAGTTACATTCTGGCTCATGCTGGGCAGATTCTACTAGATATCTTTGTGTGTATGTGTGCACGTTCACAGATACATATGTATGTCTGTGTATATACATATAAGCATTTATACAAACAAATCTATTATAAATAATGATATTTCAGATTCCAATCCAAAATAATATGATACACTGAAGTATTATTTTTCCTCTTCCATGTTTACAGCTCCTTTCTCCAGCAATGAGAACCATGGCTCCCCATTACATTCTATATATTTACTTATTTGCACAATCTTAGAATACATGAAAGTGGTCTCATACAGGAAACATCCCATTGAGAAGAAATAAACCTACTAGAGTTCTTGACTTGTGATTCCTTTCCCCTCCTTTTTGGTAAAACATTTGCAATTATACAATGAAATTCATACATATTAAGTATAAAATTCAGTGTGTGCATGCATGCTTATTTGCTAAGTTATGTCTGACTGCAACCACATGGACTGTAGCCCACCAGGCTCCTCTGGCCATGGGATTTCCCAGGCAAGAATACTGGAGTGGGTTGCCATTTCCTTCTCCAGGGGATCTTCCCAACCCAGAAACTGAATCTGCATCTCCTGAATTACTGGCAGGTTCTTTACCACTGAGCCACGAGGGAAGCCTATAAAATTCAGTATTTTTAAAATGTTTAAATTTTTGTCATGCCAGAAACTTGACTTGGGCCCCTTATCACTCAGTTAGGCCCCAACCCACACAAAATATTTCTTTATATACTTGTGTTCAGTTCAGTTCATTTGCTCAGTTCAGCCGTGTCTGACTCTTTGCGACCCCATGAATCTCAGCACGCCAGGCCTCCCTGTCCATCACCAACTCCCGGAATTCAGTCAAACTCATGTCCGTCGAGTCGCTGATGCCATCCAGCCATCTTATCCTCTGTTGTCCCCTTCTCCTCCTGCCCTCAATCCCTCCCTGCATCAGGGTTTTTTCAAATGAGTCAACTCTTCGCATCAGGTGGCCAAAGTATTAGAGTTTCAGCTTTAGCATCAGTCCTTCCAATGAACACCCAGGACTGATCTCCCTTAGGATGGACTCGTTGGACCTCCTAGCAGTCCAGGGGACTCTCAAGAGTCTTCTCCAACACCACAGTTCAAAAGCATCAATTCTTTGGCGCTCAGCTTTCTTCACAGTCCAACTCTGACATCCATACACAACCACTGGAAAAACCATAGCCTTGACTAGACAGACCTTTGTTAGCAAAGTAATATCTCTGCTTTTTAATATGCTATCTAGGTTGGTGATATATATATATATCCTGTTTTAGGATGCCATATAAATAAACTAATATTGAATATGCTTTATTGTGTCTGGCTTCTTTTGCTTAATATAACATTTTAAAGTTTATCATGCTGTTGTGTAGAGCAATATCAATGCTTCTTTATTGCTCAGAATCATTCCATTTTGCTGAATATGTATCCCATTAAAATATATATTCTTGCACCACATTTTTATGTATATTAATTTTCATTTATCTTGGAAAAGTACCTTGGTATGTATTCATGTTTACCTTAATTAAAAATTTTCAAATATCACTACTACCACCAATGAACAAGGATGCTAGTTGCACTGCCTCAAGGTCAAGATCTAGTGTTTCAAGACATTTTTGTTTGTTTGTTTTCGTCATCCCAGTCATATGACGTGCTATATCTTTGAGGGTTTCATTTGCATTTACCTACAAATATGATGTTCAGTGTTATTTCATGAACTTACTGTTCACGGGAATGTTGTTATGGACTGAGTGTGTCCCCCCAAAATTC
The DNA here is from genome assembly GCA_006410675.1 of Oreotragus oreotragus. Lineage (NCBI taxonomy): Eukaryota > Metazoa > Chordata > Mammalia > Artiodactyla > Bovidae > Oreotragus > Oreotragus oreotragus. The sequence goes on from SJYX01007575.1 coordinate 164,755, forward strand.
ATCTATTGAGTCTCTGCCCCTCACTTGGCTATATTTGGAGATGAGCCTTTAAGGAAGCAGTTAAGGTTAAATGAAGCCATAAAAGTGAAATGCTGTTAGGGTGAGATTAGAGTCCTTGTAAGAGCAGACACCAAGGCGCTCTCCCTTGTCCTCTTTCTCTCTCTCCTTATTCCTCTCTGCACAGGCAGGCGCTGAGGGAAGGTCGTGTGAGCATGCAGTGAGATGGTGACTAACCGCAACCCAAGGGGAAAGCCCTCCAGAACTCACCCCCCTGGCACTTTTGGTCTCAAACTTCTGGTTTGAGAACAACATGAGAAAAAGTTTCTTCTCAGAACAATGTGAGAAAAAATTCCTGTTGTCTGTGGTGTATTTGTTACTGTTTTCCAATTTTTGTTTGTTTGTTTTGCTATGACAGCCTAAGCTGACAGACACCTTTTTTGTTAAATGTCTATTCAATTTGTTTTTCCAGGTGTTTTATTCGGGTTGTTTTCTCTTATTGATTGATAGAAATGCCGTCATATTTATATCTCAGGTAAGTGGTATCAGTAATGGCTACTGTATTTCAGTATTTAACACGTGCTGGATACTGAATTATATGCTGTCTGCATTTTACCTCATTTAAGCATCAAAACAGCCGTATGAGGGAAAGTAATGTTATAATGCCATAAGATCTTACACAAGGCTCTCTGGTACTCAACTGGATTAATCCCTTCCTGGAATTTTACTAACCAAAATTATGCTGCTAGTAAACAGACCATTTGGTCTTTATATATAGATATAGATATATGTATATCTTATATATATATACATCTTCACAATATGTCTCCTATTGCATATTAGCTGGTCAGTATGTAGAAACGTGTGTGTGTGTTTGCATGAATGTGTGTACAGGGAACTTGATAACACATATAATTACCTTCATGCTTCTTTTGTGTCCTCACTTTTGGATGGCTGTATAGCAAACTACTCCATAACTTGGTTAATTAAAACAACAATGATTTCTTATTTCCTATTCTGTAGTTTGCTGGGCAATTCTTCTGCTGATTTCACTTGCAGATCACTGGGCTCACTGGTGCAGTTGAAGTTAGATATGGCTTGAAAGGCTGGTTGCTCTAAAATGACATCACTCACTCATCTGTCACATGTGTTGCCTGTTTGCTGGGATGCCTCGATTCTTCTCTACAAAGTGCAAAGTGTCTCATTGTTCTTGGATAGATCAGCTTCCATTTAGCTTGAGGATCTCAAGGCAGCCTACTAACAGGGAAGGGCCAATATGGCCAAGCCCAAATAAATATCTAAGAAGATTTGAGTGTACCTGTTAATGAAAGATGAGAGCATCTCAAAGTGGACTCATGGGGTTTTATTTTATAGATGACTGAATGGTGATGTGGAAAGGCCAGTGCTGCTGCTGCTGCTGCTAAGTCGCTTCAGTCATGTCCAATTCTGTGCGACCCCACAGACTGCAGCCCACCAGGCTCCCCGGTCCCTGGGATTCTCCAGGCAAGAACACTGGAGTGGGTTGCCATTTCCTTCTCCAGTGCATGAAAGTGAAAAGTGAAAGTGAAGTCGCTCAGTCGTCTGACTCTTAGTGACCCCATGGACTGCAGCCCCCAGGCTCCTCCGTCCATGGGATTTTCCAGGCAAGAGTACTGGGGTGGGGTGCCAGAGCCTTCTCCAAAGGCCAGTGCTGTTGAAAGACAAGTGTAATGTTACTCACAGTTCGTCTAGAAATGAGAGGGAAGGCACACCACACTGGTACACAAGGGAAAAACAGTCAGTCAAGGGCAATCGAGAGAAAGGTATGGGCACCACCTTTATTGGGGCTTCTGTGAGTAAGAAGGAAGGCAGGGTAAGCACTGTACGACTGGCTAGTTTGAATTATTCAAGTGGGCTTTGGGGCACAGGGTTGGTTCCTAATTGTTTGGTATCTGTCCCTGTGTTGATTTAGGGTAGGAAAAATGTTGGCTTTATGTATGAAAGTAAGATAAAAGACTTGGTTGGGAGTGGGGTATAGACTCAGGAGTGGTTGGTTTGTATATGGAAAATAGGCTGATATAAAAGTTGTTTACCATCTTTAAGAATTAGCTAGAGGGGCAGTCTCTCCCCAGTAAACAAGGAACTGCAAAATGTTAAAAAGTATAGTAATCATAAGATATTGAAAATTTAAAAATATAATTAATCCAGTGGATAAGATTTTGTGCCCACTATGAATCTGGGGGCCCCAAGTATCAGTGCTTTCTGTTGGCCCATGTCAGACAAGGATTAGACAAATCTTTTTCTGTACAAATAATAATACTGATGGTTTACTGAGATCTGACTATGTACCAGGCATGTCACTGTTAGTACATTGTGAATTAAAAAATCAACACCATTAATTCTCAGATAAATCTCATAACATCAACACTGGTACAATCTCTACTTTCTAGACAAGTAAACCAGTTATAACATGAGGATTTTTTTCTTTTTGGATCTCAAAATCAGAAAATTGACTTAACTACTCTCACATTATCAGAGTTGACCTGTGCAATAAAAGTAAGTTCTTAAGAAAAGGGAATGGCCTAGTCTTGGGGCAGGACAGGGCTTCCTCTAATGTATTTTTATCATTATCTTAACAGTTATAACAAAATATAACCTTGAAGAAACTATTATAAAGGGACCATGCTTGGAGAATTTGTACTGAAATGAAATTATAGGCTTTGTCTGTCTGATTCTAAAGCTTAAATATTTAACCATCGAATTCCATTTTCCTAAATAATAAGCTGTGGAAAGCATTCTCCATCTTTGCTCACTCTTGTGTTTTATCTCCAATATTAAATGAGTTGCATATTTCCATAGTTTAAGTAACTCCAATTTAACTTCAAACTTAACTCACTTTGATTTTTTTTAAAATTGCTCTAAATAAGCCAAAGTCTCAGTCACAGACACACTTCCAACAAGTTGAATGAAAAAAATGTGTGTAGAAAGCGTGTAAAATGATTCTACTAGATTATGTAGTTGTCTGTCTTCCTGTTTCCATCTGGATTTGTCTGTAACTCTTAGCTATTTTGTTTTGGAGAGTAGCATTTCCACACTTTACAAAATAATGTTCCTCATTCTTTTAAATGCTAGTAATCTGTGGGCATTTCTGAATATTTAAGACTTATTCTTAAAGAAGCTATGTGCCTTATTTCACACTCTTCCCTTTAAAATATTAATCCCATGAAACAGGTGGTCCCCAGTGTTGTAATTATAGTCTCTGGATTTCCTGGGTGCATTTCTTGGAATTACTGCCAGCAGTTTCAGAGGTGGAGGGAAAGAGAAATGAACAGAATAGTGTCCTCATCTTGGAGGCCCAGGTCTGCAAAAAAAATCTTGGGAAACGCTACATCTCTGCCAATTTCATGCCTTTCATAGGCAGCATCATCTTTCCATGAGAACAGGCATGAGAATCTTGCTAGGAAGAAAAAGAAATTTGAAAGGTAAGATTCCAGGCATATCCTCATATATTTTAGATCATAGTAACAGAACACTAAACAAACAATAATCCTAACAATAATATATTTTGTGCAGTGAAAGTTGCTCAGTCATGTCTGACTCTTTGTGACCCCATGGACCATACAGTCCATGGAATTCTCCAGGCCAGAATACTGGAGTGGATAGCCTTCCCCTTTTTCAGGGGATCTTCCCAACCCAGGAATCGAGCCCAGGTCTCCCACATTGCAGACCAGCTGAGCCACCAGGGAAGCCCAAGAATACTGGAGTGGGTAGCCTATCCCTTCTCCAGTGGATCTTCCTGACCCAGGAATCGAACCGGGGTCTCCTGCATTGCAGGCAGATACTTTACCAACTGAGCTATCAGGGAAGCCCCTTATACTACACAGTTATGCCAAATCCACCCTGGAATTAATTACTTCTGTTTTACCAATGAAAAATAATTATCATTAACTCTCCCAAATCTAAGACATCTTGAGATTAGACCAAATCTAAGACCTTCTGAGAGATGGTCTAAGGCATAAAAGTAAATGCATTCTCTAGTATATTTTATTTTTGTAGCCTGAAACTACAAGGGAACAATTCAGATGATGAAAATATCACTGCTTATTGACTCAAAGAATCTGAAGTCACAAATACAAGATACAAGGGAGAAAGAAGATCCAGTCATGTCAAAATTCTGGAGAATATTCAGATTTTTAAACTTAGGGATGATTTAAATGGACTTCATAGCAAAGATAGGCTCAAATAAAAATGTGAATGAATTAGCCATACTATTTGTGAGCTTATGAAATTATATATATATATAATTAGAGATGTTAGGTGAGAAAAATTTGTACACATGGTATCATTATTAATTGGCTTGAGTTTTTTTTAACATTTTGAATAGTGAATCATCTCATTTTGTTCTTTGCAAGCATTTTCCTACTTTGGTTTCTGAATAAGAATGGTCAAGAAACCATTTAGCAAAATTAAAGTGAAGTAACTCAGTTGTGTCCGACTCTTTGGGACCCCATGGACTGTAGTCTACCAGGCTCCTCCATCCATGGGATTTTCCAGGCAAGAATACCGGAGTGGGTTGCCATTTCCTTCTCCAGGAAATCTTCCCGACCCAGGGATTGAACCTGGGTCTCCCTCATTGTAGGCAGATGCTTTACCGTCTGAGCCACCAGGTTGACAAATATATTTCCATTTAAAACTCAAGTTCCAACAAGAAGGCTGAAGCATGACTTATTTTAACAGAGAATATTTAATGTAATACAAATATTAGAGAACTGAATGAAGTGAAGAGAGGAATCTGAGGTATGACAGACGCTGTGATAGAGGAAACAACTATTATGCCTAGTGTTGAGTGAACAAAGGGAAGAATCTGGGATTGTTGAAGTACAGGCTTGGAGAAGTGACTAAAGGCAGGTCTTTGAGGAAGACATACTGTTTGATGACTCCTTGTACCTCAAAACAGGTCCATGGAGAGGTGGGACTGAGACCATTGGTGAATGGTTGTACTACCCAAAAAATGGTGTTAAGAAATTAAAAGATGCTTGTTCCTTGGAAGAAAAGTCATGGCAAACCTAGACAGCATGTTAAAAAGCAGAGACATCACTTTGCCAACAAAGGTCTATATAGTCAAAGTTGTGGTTTTTCTAGTAGTCATGTATGGATGTGAGAGTTGGACAAGACTGAGTACCAGGGAATTGATGCTTTTGAATTGTGTTGCTGGAGAAGACTCTTGAGAGTCCCTTGAACAGCAAGGATACCAAACTTGTCAGTCCTAAAGGAAATCAATCCTGAATATTCATGGAAAGACTGATGCGAAAGTTGAAGCTCTAATACTTTGGCCACCTGATGTGAAGAACTGACTCATTGGAAAAGATCCTGATGCTGGGAAAGATTGAGGACAGGAGGAAAAGGGGGTGACAGAGGATGAGATGACTGGATGGCATAATCGACTTAATGGACCTGAGTTTGAACAAACTCAGGGAGATAATGAAGGACAGGGAAGCCTGACGTGCTGAAATACGTGGGGTCACCAGGAGATGGCTGTTGATTGAGGGACTGAACAACAGCAACAAACATGCATTTTTATTAAGGGACTCGGTCAGTTGACACAGTCCAAGCTTTAGTTGATTGAAATCACAAGGGTCAGAAAAGGTTACCATCATCCCTTAGGTTCCAGTTGATCTGGTGGTTGAGCATTTCAGACTAATGTTTATCACTGAAATAGAACAATGAGTCTTTACAGCTGATGTATTATCTTTGCTATTGTTGCTTCTCTTGCCCAGTAGCATTTCTGCATTATTTTGTCCCCTTGAGATCATTATTTATTGAGACTTGTTCAAGGGCAAGCATTATGGTCAGGCTTAGATCACAATATGGCTTTAGGCCAAAATGGCTTCTCTTATGTGAACAAAGTCATGCCTGGTTTACTTTCCTGGGAGACCCTCTACTTTATCTACTTACAGTTGTTTCTAGACTAAAATCATAGCAAAAGAACTTGGAGATGAACTCTCCTGAAGCTGAAAGTCAAACTACTAAGGAGTAGGGGTTGAACAGCTGATGTCTCATGGTGAAACAGAGTAGAAACCTGATTCCATATTGGATCTATTCCTTTAGCTCTAACTTTTGTTTTCAGTTGTCTGTGCTTAGCCATGCTGGCTCTTCACCTTTGTAAAGAATTGTTACCTATAGCCTGAAATATACACAATAACCCTTTCTCAAGACTTTGCCTCCAAGACTTGACGTTTAAAGATTTAACCATTTTTTGTTCATGTAGAGAAAAAGAATAGTTTCAGAACAGAGACTAGCACTTATCTTATTGAAGGTTTATAGGAACACTGTGACAAGATCAGACAGTTGAAATAACAATGAATTGTCATATCCCCTTTCATATCTGGCCAACACCAGCACATCTGCAACAACCAGCCACACTACCCCACTAATCTTTTAGCATAGAAGAAGCCTAAATTCTACCTCATGTAAGAGGAGGTTGAAGAGGAGAGTTAAAAAGCTGGCTTAAAACTTAACATTCAAAAACTCTAAGATCATTTCATCTAGTCCCAAGATTTCATGGCAAATAGATGGCTAGAAAGTGGAAACAGTGACAGATTTTATTTTCTTGGGCTCCAAAATCACTGCAGGTGGTGAATGCAGCCAGGAAATTAAAAGATGCTTGCTCCTTGGAAGAAAAGCTATGACAAACCTAGACAGAATATTAAAAAGCAGACATCACTTTGCCTACAAATGTCTATAATTCAAGCTATGAAAGTGAAAGTTGCTCAGTCGTGTCCACTCTTTGTGACCCCATGGACTATACAGTCCATGGAATTCTCCAGGCCAGAATACTGGAGTGGGCAGCCTTTCCCTTCTCCAGAGAATCTTCCCAACCCAGGGATCGAAGCCAGGTCTCCTGCATTGCAGGCAGATTCTTTATCAGCTGAACCACAAGGGGTTTTCCAGTATTCATGTTAGGATGTGAGAGTTGGACCATAAAGAAAGCTGAGCGCTGAAAAACGGATGCTTTAGAATTGTAGTGCTAGAGAAGATTCTTGAGAGTCCCATGGAGGGCAAGGAGATCAATTTGGTCAATTCTAAATGAAATCAGTCCTGACTATTCACTGGAAAGACTAATGCTGAAGCTGAAGCTCCAATACTTTGGCCACCTGATGCAAAGAACTGACTCACTGGAAAAGACAATGATGCTAGGAAAGATTGAGGGCAGAAGGAGAAGAGGGTAAAAAAGGATGAGATGGTTGGATAGCATCACTAACTCAAAGTACATGAGTTTAAGCAAACTCAAGGAGATAGTGAAGGACAGGGAAACCTGGTGTGCTCTAGTTCATGGATCATGAAGAGTCAGGCACAACTGAGCGACTGAACAAAGCAAGATGGTTCTTTGTGTAACTGGTCTGCCATCTTCTGACTCTGCTCAGTTTCCAAATAAAGACACTATTCCTTGCTCCAGCACTTCCTTTGTTAATTTACTGGCCTGTCCTGCAGTGAGGTGTATGAGCCTGGACTCGGTAGCAAGAGTTTCTCAGTGAAAGACTTAGAGTAACACATGTCAGTATATGCAAATTACCTGCAAGACACAATTGCTCTCACAGTTACTCCTATTTAATAATATTAATTCATGATGAAGCAACATGTCTCTTGCATATCTTAACATGCTTCAGACAATTGGAAATTAAGATATTCCACAAAGATAGTGTGTCCCTGAACATTCATGAAATTAATCTTCCACCATCTGCTCTACATGTGTCTTATTTTTTTAATTTATTTTTAATTGGAAGATAATCACTTTACAGTATTGTGTTACCTTCTGCCATATAATGGCATAAATCAGCCATAAATACACATACTTCCCCTCCCTCCTGAACTTTCCCTTCCACTCCCCACCACATCGTACCCATCTAGGTTGTCACAGAGCCCCAGGCTGAGCTTCGTGTGACCATACAGCATCTTCACCCTGGCTGTCTATTTCGCTCATGGTAGTGTGTATATGTGAATGCTACTTTCCCAATTTGTCCCACCCTCTCCTTCCCCCACTATGTCCAAAGTCTGTTCTCTGTTTCTGTGTCTCCATTCCTGCCCTGAAGATAGGTTCATCAGTACCATTTTTCTAGATTCCCTATATATGCATTAATATATGAAATTTGTTTTTCTTTTTCTGACTTACTTAGCTCTGTATAATAGGCTCTAGTTTCATCCACCTTACTAGAACTGAACTCAAATATGTTCCCTAGTATGGCTGAGTAATATCCCACTGTATATATGTACCAAAACTTCTTTATCCATTTACCTGCTGATGAACATCTAGATTGCTCCCATGTCCTCGCTATTATAAATAGTGCTGTTGTTAACATTGGGGTACACATGCCTTTTTCAATTATGCTTTTTTCATTGCTGTTCCCTGCTCCTCTAGTCTGATTGGCACAATGTCATAAGTGTAGTGGACACTGTCAAGATATCTGAAAAATATATTATGAGTGACAATAAGAGAATTCTTATTACAATGATGCAAGTTTAGGAAATAAATTGTGGGATAAAATTAAGCTGACTTTAGTGAAGAAATTTTGGAAACTGGAACAGAGGGGAAAAAAGCATTTGCTAGGTACGTGGCTGCATTCTAGGTATCAGAAAATGTGTTGATTAGCTCCTAAATTTACCTTTCTGCATCTGAAATAGTAGTACCATTTGGAGTTGTCACCTAATTAAGTTTATGATAATTGCAGTAGGTTTTGGATATCCTTCTCCCTTTCACATAGGCTAATTAGGAAAACTAAATGGGGTGTGGTAGATCTCAACACTCATGAATATTTTGAGTTCTGGTTGGTGCCGTTTAACTATGCAATTTTCCTAGGAATACAATACAGTTTTTTTCTTTTATTATTCTAATAAAGGAAAGGAAGTTCCAGGGCCTTCCATTTAGTTCTTCCATTCACAGTAGGCCTCAGTCAACGGGTCAGAGACAATATGTGGATTCTTATATTTGTTATATCTATTAAAATATTCAAAAAGTGAGAAAATATGCATAGGATTTATTGATAAAACTATTGAGCCTACCTTGATTTAAAAATGAGCCCAAACTCCATTTATTGCCTAAATTTTATTTGCCCCTAATTAACTGATAGACTGCTGTCACATTTGGAATTCCCAAAAATTATTGTCAGATCAAATATAATGTCTACTGATCTTGATAAGTAATAAGTTTTCCCATTTCCCTTTATTAAAGGGTCTCCTGTCCTCTAGAGAAGGTATGCAATCATATCTATATACATACTTGTATCAGAATGTCAGGACCTATTGTTAAGGAGAAGAGATACTCCCATTGGTTAGTGAAGGTTTTTTAACTGGCATGATCTGAATTCAAAGTGAATAGCCATGATTCTCCATGATGGTGTTGAAAAATCACCAGGACTGGAGTTTTCACTTTTTAAAAAATTGTGGATGAATTAATCACAATTAGGCCAACCATCTGTTATATTCCTAGAGGCATCAAAATTTGTTAGCAACCTCACTATAGGTCCAAGCAGTCTAATTTTTACTGCATCCTTACTGTTTGTTATGGTAAATATCCTGAGGTTGTCCATGATGATATGCTATCCATTATCCTTTGTCTCCCTGGGATCCTATCATACCTTTTTAAATAAGGGAGTTATTTCCCATCCTTATATACAGTCTAGATAGTGAAGCTACCATAGAGCCTACGAAGGATATGAATGCTCTCATCATTAATGTATTTCTCAGTGCCTTAGTGAAACTTACCTTCTAAGTACTCTTGGGGAATGTAATGGGGAAATGATGAAATGCAGGCCTTGAATGTTGCTTCTATACCACATTTCTATCTCTCTGAACTTTGTGTTCCTTCCTTTACATGATTCCGTAGAAGTTCTAGCCTATTGGTAACATTAAATGAGGGAGAACATTAAGTGCAAGTTTAATCAACCATGAGAACTTCTGCATATATATATATGTATATATATACATATATAAAATATGTCCTGCTATGTCTCTCTTTTCTTTTTCTTGTCTGCACCATGCCAGTGGCTTGCAGAATTTTAGTTTCAAAACCAAGGATTGAACCCAAGTCACGGCAATGAAAACAGGAGTCATAACTTGGACCACAAGGGAATTCCCTATCCTGCTTTATCTTTAAGGGGCTACCTTAGAAGCTGTTAGAATCATCCACTCTCATATTCCCCAGATTTCTGCTTGTATAAAGTAGCAAAATATATTTTTTTAAGTATTAGCTATTTTCTTCTGCATCTGATGTTGAGCTTGTTCTAGAGGATTCCAAGCTATGACCCTAGGAATCTAATTCATTAGGATTCTAATTCATGACTCTAGTGACAATAAACCACATGAACTGTGAACTTCCAGATGTTCAAGCTGGTTTTAGAAAAGGCAGAGGAACCAGAGAGAAATTGCCAACATCCGCTGGATCATTGAAAAAGCAAGAGAGTTCCAGAAAAACATCTATTTCTGTTTTATTGACTATGCCAAAGCCTTTGACTGTGTGGATCACAATAAACTGTAGAAAATTCTGAAAGAGATGGGAATACCAGACCATCTGGCCTGCCTCTTGAGAAACCTATATGCAAGTCAGGAAGCAACAGTTAGAACTGGACATGGAACAACAGACTGGTTCCAAATAGGAAGAGGAGTACGTCAAGGCTGTATATTGTCACCCTGCTTATTTAACTTATATGCAGAGTACATCATGAGAAACGTTGGACTGGAAGAAAAACAAGCTAGAATCAAGATTGCTGGGAGAAATATCAATAACCTCAGATATGCAGATGATACCACCCTTATGGCAGAAAGTGAAGAGGAGCTAAAAAGCCTCTTGATGAAAGTGAAAGTGGAGAGTNAAATTGCCAACATCCGCTGGATCATTGAAAAAGCAAGAGAGTTCCAGAAAAACATCTATTTCTGTTTTATTGACTATGCCAAAGCCTTTGACTGTGTGGATCACAATAAACTGTAGAAAATTCTGAAAGAGATGGGAATACCAGACCATCTGGCCTGCCTCTTGAGAAACCTATATGCAAGTCAGGAAGCAACAGTTAGAACTGGACATGGAACAACAGACTGGTTCCAAATAGGAAGAGGAGTACGTCAAGGCTGTATATTGTCACCCTGCTTATTTAACTTATATGCAGAGTACATCATGAGAAACGCTTGCCTGGAAGAAGCACAAGCTGGAATCCAGATTGCTGGGAGAAATATCAATAACCTCAGATATGCAGATAACACCACCCTTATGGCATAAAGTGAAGAAGAACTTAAAAAGCCTCTTGATGAAAATGAAAGAGGAGAGTGAAGTTGGCTTAAAGCTCAACATTCAGAAAACAAAGATTATGGCATCCAGTCCCATCACTTCATGGCAAGTAGATGGGGAAACAGTGGCTGACTTTGTTTTTCTGGGCTCCAAAATCACTGCAGATGGTGATTGCAACCATGAAATTAAAAGACACTTACTCCTTGGAAGGAAAGTTATGGCCAACCTAAACAATATATTAAAAAGCAAAGACATTACTTTGTCAACAAAGGTCCATCTAGTCCAGGCTGTGGTTTTTCCAGTGGTCATGTATGGATGTGAGAGTTGGTCTGTGAAGAAAGCTGAGCACAGAAGAATTGATGCTTTTGAACTGTGGTGTTGGAGAAGACTCTTGAGAGTCCTTTTGACTGCAAGGAGATCCAACCAGTCCATCCTAAAGGAGATCAGTCCTGGGTATTCATTGAAAAGACCTGTTGAAGCTGAAACTCCAATAATTTGGCCACCTGATGCGAAGATCTAACTCACTGGATAAGACCTTGATGCTGGGAAAGATTAAGGGCAGGAGGAGAAGGGGACGACAGAGGATGAGATGGCTGGATGGCATCACCAACTCAATGGACATGGGTTTGGGTGGACTGTGGGAGTTGAACAGGGAGGCCTGGCATGGGGCCGCTTCATGGGGTTGCAAAGAGTCAGACACTACTGAGTGACTGAACTGAACTGACCAGTGGCAGTAATAGTTAAGTATTTTGTAGAACTTCAAGATAATAAGCGTTCCTCCATAGGTCAACTCTCCAGATAAACTAGGGCTTCACACAAGAGACAGCTAGACTACACAGACATAAGAGGGTAGGCTGCTTCCATTGGAAAAAGAGAACTTAGGGCTTGATAAACTCACTGCAACTTGAAAATATTTTAAGTCAAACTGCATTTAATATTCCGTTATATGCTGCTGCTGCTAAATCGCTTCAATTGTGTCTCACTCTGTGCAACCCCATAGATGGCAGCCCACCAGGCTCCTCTGTCCCTGGGATTTTCCAAGAAGAATACTGGAGTGTGTTGCCATTTCCTTCTCCACATATATATACACGTATATATATATGCTGCTGCTGCTGCTAAGTCGCTTCAGTCGTGTCCGACTCTGTGCGACCCCACAGATGGCAGCCCATTGGGCTCTGCCATCCCTGGGATTCTCCAGGCAAGAACACTGGAGTGGGTTGCCATTTCCTTCTCCAGTGCATGAAAGTTAAAAGTGAAAGTGAAGTCGCTCAGTCGTGTCTGACTCAGCAACCCCATGGACTGCAGCCTATCAGGCTCCTCCATCCATGGTAGTTTCCAGGCAAGAGTACTGGAGTGGGATGCCATTGCCTTCTCCAGTATATATATATATATAGAATAGAATACTACACAGCCACTTTTTTCATCAAAAAAAGATGAAATACTGCCATTTGTGATGGGTATTCTGCCAAGTGAAATAAGTCAGGTGGAGAATGACAGGTACTATATACTTTCACTCTCATGTGGAATATAAAAAACATAAAAATAAAAAAGTAAATAACCAAACCAAACAGAAACAAACGTATAGTTACAAGGAATCAAAGTCATGATTCCTGGAGTAGAAGGATTAAGGGAAGAACAAAATGGGTAAAAAGGGGTCACCTTCATGGTGATAGATGGAAACCAATTTTTTTTTGGTGACACTCCCCTGTGTACAGATGTAGAAATATAAGGTTGTACACATGAAACATATAATGTTATAAATCAGTGTTATACCAATATGTGCTAAGTCACTTCAGTTGTGTCTGACTCTTTGCAACCCTATGGACTATAGCTCACCAGGCTCCTCTGTCCATGGGATTTTCCATGCAAGAATACTGGAGTGGGTTGCCATTCCCTTCTCCAGGGGATCTTCCCAACCCAGGGATCGAACCCATGTCTCTTATGTCTCCTGCATTGGCAGGTGGGTTCTTTACCACTAGCGCCACTTGGGAAGCTGGTTACCCCAGTAAATCTTATTTAAAAGAATAAGGGCCCACCAGAAGTATCCTTCCCTGATAGCTCAGAATCTGCCTGCAATGCAGGAGACCTGTTGAATACACAACACTGTTTTCAAGCCCAACAACATAGATGAACAAAGCCCAAATTCCCATCTTCCAGGATTTATTTTCTGGGACCATTTTCACCAGTTTCTGTATTGTTCAGGTTCTAGTCAAGATATAAAACAATTCAGATAACTGGAAAGGCAAAAAGAGGTCTCTGAAGTATGACTGAAGCTTTAGCGTAAATAAGCACCTAACACCCCTAGGACCTGGGAAAGCAGAGGAAGATGAGAGAAAAGGGGCTCCACACGCTGGGACTCAGTCTTCTGAGGAGGAGGTAGACCAGACTGGCCCTAGTGTCACAGAGTCATGGCCTTCAAGATGGAACTCCAAGGACACCTCCAGGATATTTTCAGAGGGGCACTTGAGGCATAATTTTGTAGTGTGGGGGAAAAAAATAAGCAAACTGGAATTAACCACTGATATCACAACCAGCTACCACAATGAAGATGAATTGTTTCTGTGGTGACACAAATAGCAAGTAGCAAGTTCATTCACCATTCTCCTCTCACAGACTCTATCTAGCTCCCCCTGTTGGTTGAGCCTAACAAACAGCAGTCAAAAGAGAGATGTAATTTGCACAGCCCCGGGCCTAGCTTTACAGAGTATAAAAAGGCAGGTTTTAAAGGGAGAGGTTGTTCAGTCACTCAGTCATGTCCCACTCTTTGCAACCCCATGGACTGCAGCCTACCAGGCTCCTCTGTCCTCTTCTATCTCTGGGAGTTTGCTCAAACTCACGTCCATTGAGTAGGTGATGTGTACTACCTCGATAATCACCATATGCTGAATAATTCAGATAATCCCAATATCAAAGCAAACCACAGGTGTTACCTAAAAACAAGAATTAAAAGGTATATTTTGGCAGGAACTCAAGGCTTCGTTAATCTGAAGATAGCTTCCATATAAATGTGTAAGGATTTTGTTTTTTCTTTATGATAACATAACTGAGAATAAAATAATTATGTACTTTTAACAAACTCATCCTAATTAAAATGACATGAATTTTATGGTAATAAAATTGTGAAATTCTGGAATTGGTGACTAAGAGTATTTGCTGCATTTCTGTGCATGAGATATTTAAGAAAAGAATATGCCATCTGGATAAGGAGACTGAAATGTGGAAGAAGGAGCAGGTTCTCTGGATGACCTTTAGAATTCCCTCCCCACTCTTATTAGCATTTTGGTATGTTTTTCTAAAGATCAATTTTGATTTCACATCATTTTTTAAATATCTGTCCTTATCACTAGCAGGACCTGCATTTGCATAGGGCTTGGAACTTTTTTTAAAAAGTTCATACATGTAATCGTTTTCTGTGTCTGACATAACAGATTATCACAGATTTAATGGCATAAGCAATACAACTTTATTAGGAAGTCAAAAGTCTGAATGGTTCTCACTAGACTAAAATCAGAGCATTGGCCTGACTGTGTTCCTTGCCAGGGGCTCTGGAGGGAAAGAAATTTTCTTGTCATCTTTAGCTCTAGAGACCACCACATTCCTTGGCTTGGAACTCTCTTTCTCCATCTTAGAAGCCAGCAACTTTGTATCTCATTGACTGTTCTATATAGTCCTTGCTCCCACTGACCACATCCAGTCAACTTTAAGGACTCTTGTGATTAGATTAGACAGGCCTGGATAATCTGTATTTGTAGGTCCTTGTGTTAATCACTTGTGCAGAGTCCCTTTTCCAATGTAAACTAGTATATTCACAGTTTCTAGGGATTAGGACAAGGACATCTTTGGGTGTCATTATCCTGACCACCAAAACACTTACTGCCTTTTTGAGCTTCATAGTCATCTCATAGGAAGGCAAGGCAGGTATTTTATGGGTAAAGTTATCCTAACATAGACAAATTCGGAAATCTACTCAACATCACTTTTCAAGCTAATTGCAAGAGGAACATGTATGTAAATTTCACACATCAATTTGTTTTTTGTAATGATGTCATGGATCATAACTGTCAACATTTAGAATTACAAAACCCAGTTCTCTAAAACACAGATGAGGAAACAGAAGCCTAAAGAATTAGTGCCATACTCTATATCACATAGTAACACGTGTTGGACTTAGTACTTCAAGAAAGTGCCAGAAAGAAAAGCAAAAAATCTGTATTTATTACACCAATTTTCCCATACAAAATTGCTTGGTATCTTTATAAACTACTTTAAACATAAAATTCACAGCCAACATCTCTTTGGGCATCTGGGCACATGTCCACACGTGGACTTGCTGCAGAATAGGCTTCACGTGCACAGAACTGCCTCAGGCCTGAATGTTTCATTCTTTTTTTTTTTTCTTAGCATTTTTGGACTTGAACCAAATTGTTTAAGACTCAATCTGTGTGTAACCAATATGTTGAGCAAGCACGACTCCTGACATAATCAAAACACAACTTTATTTTTGTCTCTCACCATCCTTCTAAAATGTGTTCAGTTGTGATAATGTTTCTCTGCTTTTGGTTGAAAACTTCAAGTCCATGACATTTTTGCTTGCTTCTTTTGGTTAAAATATCCTGGAGCTATTTTAAGAAACAAACTGGCCCTAATTCAGAAATCAGAATGCCCAGTTCAAGCTAATAATACAAACTTTGGGTTTGACTTAGCATTACAATGTTCTCACCTTCCCAGCCTGCAGAAGCCTGCATTTCCTGCAGAAGTCTACAGTAGGAAAAAAGCAAGGCTGACTTTTTTTGCATTTCCTTACCTTGTGCTTTCACTGCCCTCACCCCACCTCACTAGATAGTTTTGACCCCTACACAGTTGGAGCAGGGTGAGGGTGGAGTGAAAAAGAAAAATGAAATTTTTGTTTAAACGGTAGTTTCGTGAGCTGGTTTTCTGCTCCCTGGGCTTGGCAACTGTTTAGAGCTGATCTTTTCTCTTTGAATGCTGTTAGAGTCTAGAGTTTCTTTACTGGGTCCCTCTGTCCTAGATCTCATACCCTGGGCATCATATTGTGGGTGGGGACTTGCCCTAATTTCAGTAACCCTAAATAACCATGGTTACTACTTGGGTTTTTTGCTACAGGGCTTTGAAACTTTTTGCTGAACTGTCTTGGTGGCACTTGTAAACTGGATCTAAGGTGACTCCAGGTTAGATGTTTTTCCCCCACATGACCCACCTTGGGCCAAAAGACCTTTGTACTGATCTATTCTTGGGGTGTAAGAAAACCACAAAACAGTTCTTCCAGGATCATAGGATTTCATTGGTAAGAGAGACTGAAATCTTTGATCACAGACATCATATATCAGGTTTCCTATGGCCTCAAGAACACATACACACCTGGTGGTGGTGGTTTAGTTGCTGTTTTGTCTGACTCTTGTGACCCTATGGACTGTAACCAGAGGCTCCTCTGTCCATGGGATTTTCCAAGCAAAAACACTGGAGTGGGTTGGTATTTTCTTCTCCAGAGGATCTCCCCAACCCAGGGATCAAACCAGAGTCTCCTGCACTGCAGGCAGATTCTTTACCAACTTAGCTACCAGGGAAGCCCTTATGTATATATTATCTAGTTGAAAGATTCAAGAGTTGTAGAACTAAAGACTTTCCTTTGAACATTTGCATATATCAATTTGGAAAGGTACTTTGGAATTTTCCATCTATTTACCTAGGTACTTAGTTGAAATACCACCTTTAATTAACTTTTCCATGTGATTCATTGCCAACTTATTAAAATCTGTATCCTGGATCAGTGGTTCTGAGAGTTTTGTGTGCATTTGAATCCTCTGTAAATTTTGTAAACTTTCTACTTCTGATTCAGTGAGTCAGGTGAGGACAAATAAGTTACATTTCTTGAAGTTCCCAGGTGGTTCTGGGGACCACACATTGAGTCCCACTCTCTGCTATAGCATAAGAGGATGCCTATGTATCTCTGATTTGGTCCTGCTTGGGAGTTAACATTTGAGACATATAGAAAAGTCACAAGTATAAAATTTCTATATATAAAAGATTTAATAAAAGTAACCCTTCCTACCATCTTTGCTGATCGTAGTGTTATTTTCAAAGTTAGGAACTTTGATACCAACTTGCAAATGAATTTATACAGCAGCATAATTGATTTTGTTTATCAATTTGCTATTTATTTAACTATTCAATAAATTTGTCTATTGATCACCTGTATGTACAACACACTGTATCACTTTTTCAAAGTGTGACCTCTGGACTGCAGGCATGGAGCAGGGGTTCTTTTGCATGAATCAGAATCACCTGGAGGGTTTCCTAAAACACAGATGGCTGAGCTCCACCCCCAGAGTTTCTAATCTAGTAGGTCCGGGGTGAGGCATGAGAATTTACATCTCCAACAGATTTCCAGTCATTACTAAGCAAATGTCAATAGACACTTCTAAATTGTCTTGAAATGTTAAGTAAGCATTTCTACTTGCTCTTTCCAGTTTTTTTTTTTTTTAAGGAAAAATAGTGTCTTTTTTAAAAAGTGAAAGTCTCCTTGTAAATTATTTGAGATTATTTGCCAACTAAAGAAAAAGGCTTATTTTAGCAGCACAGAACTTACCACCTTTGATGATGAAAAGCTACAAATATAGTTCACAGGTCATTGTATTTGCAGTGTTCTCTTTTTTCTCATTATTCTCTTTCTCCCAATTAGCTTTTTGAAAATCAAGTGAAGGGCTGTAGCTGACAATGATGGGCAAGAATTTCTCTTATCTAGTTAATAAAAATGAATCCTCACCTAAAAATTTTATGTTCTAGTTGGCAATGATTAAAATCCAGTGGTGTATTTAAAAGGTTCCAGTGGATACACAGAACAAGAGAGCACTATGATATCTTAGAGTTCTGACTGTAACCAATGCATAAGAATACCCTCCCCCACTGAAAAGAAGTGTAAAACAGGCAATAACAAAAATTATTATTTTAGAAGTTCTTAGAAATAAACTGTGGATAGAAGACAAAAAGGCTATAACTCACCCAATGAGTTGAACTCCGTATTTCCAGATTTTGTTTCTGAATCCATTTGCCAATTCATGCTTGGGGAATTTTCCCTAAAATAAATCACACTGGGTCAAGGAGACAAACACTTGGGTTTAGGGTGGACCAAAAACAAAACAAAACAAAACTGGGACATTAAAGGAAGATACTACACAGAAAAGACACACATAAAGTAAGTAAAAAAAATACACATGTTACATCCTTTTTAGCAATTCGTGATTTGCACATTGCAGGATAGAACTTCAGGAAAATCAGCAGAAAATCAGCTTAAAGATTAAAAAGCTGAACTGCACAGTGATCCATTGGATTATCAAAAAAGCAAGAGAGTTCCAGAAAATCATCTGCTTTATTGACTATGTCAAAGCCTTTGACTGTGTGGATCACAACAAACTGTGGCAAATTCTTAATGGGNCAGGTTTCCTATGGCCTCAAGAACACATACACACCTGGTGGTGGTGGTTTAGTTGCTGTTTTGTCTGACTCTTGTGACCCTATGGACTGTAACCAGAGGCTCCTCTGTCCATGGGATTTTCCAAGCAAAAACACTGGAGTGGGTTGGTATTTTCTTCTCCAGAGGATCTCCCCAACCCAGGGATCAAACCAGAGTCTCCTGCACTGCAGGCAGATTCTTTACCAACTTAGCTACCAGGGAAGCCCTTATGTATATATTATCTAGTTGAAAGATTCAAGAGTTGTAGAACTAAAGACTTTCCTTTGAACATTTGCATATATCAATTTGGAAAGGTACTTTGGAATTTTCCATCTATTTACCTAGGTACTTAGTTGAAATACCACCTTTAATTAACTTTTCCATGTGATTCATTGCCAACTTATTAAAATCTGTATCCTGGATCAGTGGTTCTGAGAGTTTTGTGTGCATTTGAATCCTCTGTAAATTTTGTAAACTTTCTACTTCTGATTCAGTGAGTCAGGTGAGGACAAATAAGTTACATTTCTTGAAGTTCCCAGGTGGTTCTGGGGACCACACATTGAGTCCCACTCTCTGCTATAGCATAAGAGGATGCCTATGTATCTCTGATTTGGTCCTGCTTGGGAGTTAACATTTGAGACATATAGAAAAGTCACAAGTATAAAATTTCTATATATAAAAGATTTAATAAAAGTAACCCTTCCTACCATCTTTGCTGATCGTAGTGTTATTTTCAAAGTTAGGAACTTTGATACCAACTTGCAAATGAATTTATACAGCAGCATAATTGATTTTGTTTATCAATTTGCTATTTATTTAACTATTCAATAAATTTGTCTATTGATCACCTGTATGTACAACACACTGTATCACTTTTTCAAAGTGTGACCTCTGGACTGCAGGCATGGAGCAGGGGTTCTTTTGCATGAATCAGAATCACCTGGAGGGTTTCCTAAAACACAGATGGCTGAGCTCCACCCCCAGAGTTTCTAATCTAGTAGGTCCGGGGTGAGGCATGAGAATTTACATCTCCAACAGATTTCCAGTCATTACTAAGCAAATGTCAATAGACACTTCTAAATTGTCTTGAAATGTTAAGTAAGCATTTCTACTTGCTCTTTCCAGTTTTTTTTTTTTTTAAGGAAAAATAGTGTCTTTTTTAAAAAGTGAAAGTCTCCTTGTAAATTATTTGAGATTATTTGCCAACTAAAGAAAAAGGCTTATTTTAGCAGCACAGAACTTACCACCTTTGATGATGAAAAGCTACAAATATAGTTCACAGGTCATTGTATTTGCAGTGTTCTCTTTTTTCTCATTATTCTCTTTCTCCCAATTAGCTTTTTGAAAATCAAGTGAAGGGCTGTAGCTGACAATGATGGGCAAGAATTTCTCTTATCTAGTTAATAAAAATGAATCCTCACCTAAAAATTTTATGTTCTAGTTGGCAATGATTAAAATCCAGTGGTGTATTTAAAAGGTTCCAGTGGATACACAGAACAAGAGAGCACTATGATATCTTAGAGTTCTGACTGTAACCAATGCATAAGAATACCCTCCCCCACTGAAAAGAAGTGTAAAACAGGCAATAACAAAAATTATTATTTTAGAAGTTCTTAGAAATAAACTGTGGATAGAAGACAAAAAGGCTATAACTCACCCAATGAGTTGAACTCCGTATTTCCAGATTTTGTTTCTGAATCCATTTGCCAATTCATGCTTGGGGAATTTTCCCTAAAATAAATCACACTGGGTCAAGGAGACAAACACTTGGGTTTAGGGTGGACCAAAAACAAAACAAAACAAAACTGGGACATTAAAGGAAGATACTACACAGAAAAGACACACATAAAGTAAGTAAAAAAAATACACATGTTACATCCTTTTTAGCAATTCGTGATTTGCACATTGCAGGATAGAACTTCAGGAAAATCAGCAGAAAATCAGCTTAAAGATTAAAAAGCTGAACTGCACAGTGATCCATTGGATTATCAAAAAAGCAAGAGAGTTCCAGAAAATCATCTGCTTTATTGACTATGTCAAAGCCTTTGACTGTGTGGATCACAACAAACTGTGGCAAATTCTTAATGGGATGGGAATACCAGAACACCTGACCTGCCTCCTGAGAAATCTGTATGCAGGTCAAGAAGCAACAGTTAGAACTGGACATGAAACAACAGACTGGTTCTAAATTGGGAAAGGAGTATGTAAGGCTGTACATTGTCACCCTGCTTATTTAAATTACATGCAGAGTACATCATGCAAAATGCCAAGCTGGATGAAGCACAAGCTGGAATCAAGATTGCCAGGAGAAATATCAATAACCTAAGATAAACGGATGACACCACAGTTATGGCAGAAAGCAAAGAAGAACTAAAGAGCCTCTTGATGAAAGTGAAAGAAGAGAGTGAAAAGTTGACTTAAAGCTCAACACTCAAAAAACAAAGATCATGGCATCCAGCCCCATTACTTCATGGTAGGGGAAACAATGGAAATAGTGAGAAACTTTATTTTTGGGGGTTCCAAAATCACTGCATATGGTGACTGCAGCCATGAAATTAAAAGATGCTCGCTCCTTGTAAGAAAAGCTTTGATCAACTTAGCATATTAAAAAGCAGAAACATTACTTTGTCAGCAAAAGTAATAAAATCAATTATCATGGAATATTGAAAAATGTGGTTAATAAACTTGGCCACCTGATGTGAAGAATTGATTATTAGGTTAAGTTAATAAACTTAGATAGCATATTCAACCTAGATAGCATTCAAAAGCAGAGACACTACTTTGCCAACAAAGGTCCGTCTGTTCAAGGCTATGGTTTTTCCAGTGGTCGGGTATGGATATGAGAGTTGGACTGTGAAGAAGGCTGAGCACCGAGGAATTGATGCTTTTGAACTGTGGTGTTGGAGAAGACTCTTGAAAGTCCCTTGGACTGCAAGGAGATCCAACCAGTCCATTCTAAAGGAAATCAGTCCTGGGTGTTCTTTGGAAGGAATGATGCTATAGCTGAAACTCTGGTACTTTGGCCACCTCAAGCGAAGAGTTGACTCATTGGAAAAGACTCTGATGCTGGGAAGGATTGAGGGCAGGAAGAGAAGGGGACAACACAGGATGAGATGGCTGGATGGCATCACTGACTCGATGGATGTGAGTTTGAGTAAACTCTGGGAGTTGGTGACTGACAGGAAGGCCTGGCGTGCTGCAATTCATGGGGTCACAAAGAGTTGGACATGATGGAGTGACTGGACTGAACTGAACTAATGACCAGATAAGCCCTCTTTGCCTAGAAAATCCCATGGAGGAGCCTGGCAGGTACAGTACTTGGAATCGCAAAGAGTCACACTGAGAGACTTCACTTTCTTTATTTTCACTTTCAATGACCAGATATAAAATGATAAATGTAAATATTGTAGAACACATTCCTCAAGTGTGCTTGAATAGAATAGGCTAGTAAGCAATTTGTGACAAATTTTAAATAATTGAAATTACATATAACATTTTTTTCTGATCACAATGGAACCTAACTAGAAATAAAAGCAAATCAGTAATTAGAAAAATATGAATACTTCAAAATCAAAATTGTTAAAAGCTTATTAACCAAAAAATTAAGATGAAAATTAGAAAATTTAAACTGTATGATAATGAATGGGTCATATCAAAATGTGGTATGCAGCAAAAGTATTAATTAGAGGGAGAATATTTTTTAAGAGTGTTTGTGTGTGTGTGTGTATGTGTGCACACATGTGAGTGTGAAAAAGGCTGGAAAAATAATATAAATTTCTACACCTTTTGAACTATGGTGTTGGAGAAGACTCTTGAGAGTCCCTTGGACTGCAAGGAGGTCCAACCAGTCCATCCTAAATGAGATCAGTCCTGGCTGTTCATTGGAAGGATTGATATTGAAGCTGAAACTCCAATACTTTGGCCACTTGATGCAAAGAGCTGAATCATTGGAAAGGACACTGATGCTGGGAAAGATTGAGGGCAGAAGGAGAAGGGGACGACAGAGGATGAGATGGTTGGATGGCATCACCGACTCAATGGGCATGGGTTTGGGTGGACTGAGAGAATTAGTGATGAACAGGGAAGTCTGGCATGTTGCAGTTCATGGGGTCGCAAAGAGTCAGACACGACTGAGCAGCTAAACTGAACTGAACTGAAGTACATCAAAAGAAGAGAAATATAATAAGAAATTAAGCCTGAGGTAAGAAAGGGAGGAAATTATTAAAGTAGAAATAAAGTAAATGTACAAAATTGGTATAGTAAAATGTTTTTAAAAATTCAGAAAATTGATATGCTTCTGATAAGATGGATCAATACAAATGAAAGAATACAAAAATTGCCAATTATAGAATCAAGAATATATTAATATAAATCTAATAGATAAAACAGTGAGGAGAAGGCAATGGCACCCCAATCCAGTACTCTTGCCTGGAAAATCCCATGGATGGAGGAGCCTGGTAGGCTGCAGTCCATGGGGTCACAAAGAGTCGGATACGACTGAGTGACTTGACTTTCACTTTTCACTTTCATGCATTGGAGAAGGAAATGGCAACCCACTCCAGTGTTGTTGCTTGGAGAATCCCAGGGACGGGGGAGCCTAGTGGACTGCAGTCTATGGGATCACACAGAGTCGGACACAACTGAAGTGACTTAGCAGCAGCAGTATGATTGGATAATAGACACAAATTTATGTTGATAGCTTTAAAATTCAGATTCAGTATATAAATTATTTGAAAATCACAATGTATCAAAATTAATGCAAAAATAAATTTTATATATGGTCTGTATTAGAAATTGTATATGTAAATAAAATTTTCCCATGAAGTAAACTCCAGGCCCAGATTACTTCAATGGTTATTTCCCCTAAACAAATAAGGAAAAAAATGAAACTAATCTCATTCACATTCCTCTAGAATGTAGAGAAAGTGGGAATACATATCAACATATTTTATGAAGCCAACGTAATCTTAATTCCAAAATCTGGTATGGACAGTACACAAAAGAAAAATTAAGGAACACGATATCTCATGAATATAATTTTTTAAAATCCTAAACAAAACATAAACAGAATCACCAATAAAATAAAATGATAAATTATGTCAAAGTGGAGATTGTTCTAGGAATGCCAGATTAGTTAAACATTCTATAATAAATTTACAGCATCAAAACAAAGGAGGAAAATATATAACCATTTCAAAAGATGCATAAAAAGCATATTAGATTGCTGGGTCATAAGGCAGTTCTATTTGCAATTTCTTAAGGAATCTCCACACTGTTCTCCATAGTGGCTGTACTAGTTTGCATTCTCACCAACAGTGTAAGAGGGTTCCCTTTTCTCCACACCCTCTCCAGCATTTCTTGCTTGCAGACTTTTGGATCGCAGCCATTCTGACTGGTGTGAAGTGGTATCTCATTGTGGTCTTGATTTGCATTTCTCTGATAATGAGTGACGTTGAGCATCTTTTCATGTGTTTATTAGCCATGACCCAGCAATCCCACTGCTGGGCATACACACCGAGGAAACCAGAATAGAAAGAGACACATGTACCCCAATGTTCATCGCAGCACTGTTTATAATAGCCAGGACATGGAAACAACCTAGATGTCCATCAGCAGATGAATGGATAAGAAAGCTGTGGTACATATACACAATGGAGTATTACTCAGCCATTAAAAAGAATACATTTGAATCAGTTCTAATAAGATGGATGAAACTGGAACCGATTATACAGAGTGAAGTAAGCCAGAAAGAAAAACACCAATACAGTATACTAACACATATATATGGAATTTAGAAAGATGGTAATGA
>SJYX01007575.1:190291-224389 GCA_006410675.1 Oreotragus oreotragus
TAAAGTAAAATAAAGTAAAAATAAAATTTTTTTAAATAAATTAAAAAAAAAAAAAGCATATTAGAAAATTTAAAGCCCATTCATAGTTTTTGAAAAATCAGCCAACTGAGAATAAAATAAATTTATTTAACATGATAATGTCACTTAGAAAACAATCCCCAGTAAACAACATTCTTCCTAATGATTTCCAAGCCCACTGCTACCATTTCTATCCATCATTGTATACATAAATTAATAAGCACATGATAGAAATATTTGAGGGAAAGAAGTAAATTTTGCTTTGCATATGATACATTAGGCACATAGAAATTTGAAAATAATCTGAAAATTATTAGAATCAATAAGTAAAATTAACAAGGTCATTAGACACAAAATTAATGTAAGAATTAATTCTGTTTCAATATAATAGAAATAATTAGTTAAAAATTAAGACATAATATCTGCAATGCCACCAAATACCTCCAATATTGGGAATAAATTTATTAAAAGATGTACAGGATTTCTACACTAAAAACTAATAAATATTGCTGAGAAGACTGGAAGAATATCTAGATAAATAAAAAGAAAGAATATATTTATGGACTGGAAGACAGTATTTTTAAGATGTTAATTTCTTCTTAATTGATCTATAGACACATTGCAGTCCCACTAAAATGTCTAGCATTTTTTTAAGTGACAAAGTAATTCTCAAACAATCTGGAAGGACTAAGTACAGGGGTTCACACCCAATATCAAGATTTATCATAAAAAGTTATAGTAATTAAGAAATATATTTTATTAGCACAGTTTTACAAGCTGATCAATTAAGCAGATGAGAAAATTCAGAAGCACAAATACACACATATAGTGGGTAGCCTATCCCTTCTCCAGGGGATCTTCCTGACCCAGGAATTGAACTGGTGTTTCCTGCATTGCAGGCAGATTCTTTATCAACTGAGCTATCATGGAAGCCCCAATTAAGAAATGTTTTTTATTAGCACAGTTTTACAAACTGATCAATTAAGCAGAAGAGAAAGTTCAGAAAAACAAATGCACAATAGTCACCTGGATATACAATAAGTAACTATGTCACAACAGAGAAGTGGGGAAAGGATGGTCTTTTTAACTAACGGTAATGGGTTAATTGGTATCCATATAAAACAGCATGAACTTTCAGCTTTACTTCATACCATACATACAAAATTAATCACATATGGATTATAGAAATAAATATGATAAGTGAACAATATAACTTATAGAGAAAATAGAATACATTCATGAACGTGGGGTAAGAAAATATTTCTTATGCAGAAAATAATAAGCATTAGCCATACAAAAAGTTTTGAATTGATAAATCGAATTCCATAAATATCAAGCACTTCTATTCATCAAAAACTGACATATTAAAAATCCAAAATTTGGAACATTATTTTTGAAATTACTGCTCTTATCTATTAAAATATGTGTGGAAAAGGATTTGTGTTTAGATTGTGTGCTAAGTCTCTTCAATCACGTCTGACTCTTTGTGACCCAGTGGACTGTAGATCACTGGACTCCTTTGTCCATGAACTTCTCTAGGCAAGAATACTGGAGCGGATAACCATTCTCTTCTCCAGGGGATCTTCCTAACCCAGAGATCGAACCCAGGTCTCCCACATTGCAACCAGATTCTTTACCATCTGAGCCGTCAGAAAAAACGCCTACAAATCAATAGGAAAAGACTGACCATCCAATATTTTTAAAACTGACCAAAAGCCTGGAAAAAGTGCTTCAGAAAACAGAATATTCAAAGGCCAGTAAATACTTTAAAAAGTACTCACTCAGCATCGTTATTCTTCAGGAAAATGAAAATTAAATGACTATGTGATACCGCTACACTCATCCAAATGGCCAAAAAAAAAAAAAAGTGTTAGTGAAGATGTGAAATAACTGAAAGTTTCATACAAACACTTTGAAAAACTGGCACCATACAATAAAAGTAAGCATACACCTTAGAACTCACTGATTCCCGGCCCCAAAATATATCCTAGAGTATATTTAGTTTATGTCTACCAAATGACATGCACAAGGATGCTTATGGCACCGTATTCCTAATAGCCAAAAGTAGACACTACTTAAATGTCTATCAACAGTGTAGGGAATAAATAAAGAGTTACATGTTCGTGCTGTGGAATACTGCACAGGAATAAAATGGACCAATTTCTAGTACACACTACAGGGGTAAAAAAAAAAAATCTCACAAATATAATATTGAATGATAACAGCCAAACACAAGATATATACTGATTGATTTTGTTAAATACACTCAAAAAGAGCACAGTTAAGCTATAGTTATAGAAGTCAGAATAGGCATTCTTTGTTAAGTGTATATGCTTTGGTGTTACTGACTGCCAGGGAGTGTGTGTGTGTGCGCATGTGTGTATAAATATAAAATGACTGAAAATTTAGTTAATACTTCGATATTCTTATGGATACAGGTTAAATTTCAAAACAATTTAAAAATTATTTAAATGCTAAAAGCATTGTTATTGTTATTGAGCAGAGTTCTTTACAAACTGCAGCTAAGAGCAATATGTTGGAAAAATAAGATTTTTTTCAGTCCATGTTCTGTTTTAATTTACTTTATTCACTAATTCAACTTTTGTCTTTGGTGTCAATATAGCATTATGTGACACCGGTAGTGGACGTTTGTGATTCATTCCAGTGATGATTTACTGATGATACTAAGAAATTCTACCAAAAAAATGAGAACCAGCTTTGTCATTTATTCATTCAACAAACATTTACGAATGTCTTCTGTTTCTGCATTGATTTAGATACTAAGACAAAGATAAATATATAAGACATACAGGACCCATAACCTAGAGGAGATTGCAGTCTAATGGAAGAGATAAATGAGTACGACAAATGATCAAAATAACGAAAATACAATGTCAGAACAGATACCTGGTGCCAAGAGCACATAGAAAAGAAACAGTGGTTACATGCTTAGCACTAAAACAATAGTACTGAAATATAAAAGATAATTTCCATAATAAGAACCCTTAAAAAGCTATGGATAAATTTCAAACATTCCCTAATGAAATGACAAGATCTAGGGTGTGATGACATAGGATATGCAGACAGCAATCAAGAACTAGGCTACAAAGGATGGTTTGTAAGGACGATGAGGTTATCAATTCAGGGAACCAAAATTTGGAAATATCAGGAATTTGTCTAGAAGATGCGGAATGGAATAAACAATTTTGATGTAGAGTGTCTGCAGAAATCCAGCATTTGGCTAGCAGACACAAAACAGCTTAACAATGAACCGAATGCCTTCTTATTAACAGGTAAGGACTCATTAGACCTCCAGGACCTAATCAGCTGTGTTAGAACCATAGCTGACTAGAAAATGGACACACCTTAGCCCACAACGTGACTCAAACAATCATACCTGGGGATGCTGAGTAGTTAAACGTAGCTGAGCATTTCCTAACAGTTTTTTTGTTGTTGTTGTTCTTGTTGTTGTTTTATGGCAAACACTCTTGATTCTGCATCTGGGCATTTATCTAAGCTTGTTCATGTCTTCAGACTTTGTAATAGCTCTATGATAAGTGGCATGTATTTACCCCATTATATATTAAATAAGGGATTCCTTTGACCTTTTCTAAAGTTAAATTTTCACGTTGCAAAGACTAACTCAAGTCCATGGTCAAAAGTTCAGTCTGCCCCCCAGTTTACTGCTGACCTCCTAGAAGCTTGTAAAGCTCAGGCGCAGATTCCTTGTACCACGATTCACATGGATGATTGGTTTGGCATGAACCAAGAAGGCAGCAGTTTATTCCATCCATTCGATTTGCCTCCAAAGCATGAGTTTCACTCTGCTATCTACTTCTCTTGTAA
Organism: Oreotragus oreotragus; assembly: GCA_006410675.1. Lineage (NCBI taxonomy): Eukaryota > Metazoa > Chordata > Mammalia > Artiodactyla > Bovidae > Oreotragus > Oreotragus oreotragus. The sequence goes on from SJYX01007575.1 coordinate 194,156, forward strand.
TATATTATAGAGTACGGTGGTCTTTAATTTCTGTTTTATATACAGCAGGAAATAAATTCATTTTTATTTAATTGAGTGGATTTTAACTTCTTGTCTGCCACCTAGGGAACGGTCCCAAATGGAAATCGGTATTAACAATGTGAAATTCCTTTAACAACAACTAACAGGTATTGAGCATAGAACAGCTTTACACAAGGGAAGTGATATAGTTCCATTTTGCAGATTAGGCAATAGAGCTTCAGAAACTCAGATGATATTATACAGCTGCAGAGTGGCCTCCATGGGATTTAAAACTGGAATCTTGACTTCAAAGTATAGGACTTTAATGCACACACTGTACTGTCTCCAAGCACCAGAGACAGATAGACACAATAACTTCCAGCTCTGGCCGCTTCTCTTGCCTGCCTCGTCAGTGTACTTCCGCACTGCTCCCAGAGATTAACACGGACTCGTGAGGGCTGGAGCATGTCTGTGCTTTGTCCAGCTGGAACAGAGAAATGGGAACCAGCACACAGCAGTCAGTGTCTGCCCAGCTACGCTGCTTATCCTTTGCTTTGTTTCCTCCTCTCCTTTGCATGCTCTGCTTGTGCTCTGAGAGACATTTCCCAAAGATCTTGTTTTCAGTGGCTACTGTACATTTTATACAGTTGTATTCTGCTGGAATATTCTGCCCTAGAAATCTACTGATTTTGGCTTCAGAGTTAACTCCATTCATCTTTGGGTCAGTTCTTTGGAAAAAAGACAAAAATAACGAGACTTCTTCTTGTGATATGGAAAGTTTGGGGTTATCATCTCAGTAGCCCTGAAAGAATCTGAAGGGAAGCTTTCCATTTTTCTTGTCTTCTCTTCTCTAGTTAGCACTCCCAAAGAAACAGAAGTGAAGTGTAGCTCCCACTGAGTTCATTTCTTCCTATTTGTACCTTCAAGGAGACTGGAATAGAAAAAGTATTGCAAAGTTGGTTTTGTGATTTACTCTGTCAAAGCCTTTTAATGTTGGAGAAACAGGTGAGAGGGCAGAAGAGAGACAGAATGGTAGAAGTTACAATTTCTAGATCATTTTAAGACTATAATGGATTTTTTAAAAAGACATTCTAAGAATTCGTGATAAAGGTATCTAGCACATAACGCTCAGTCTTGTCTGACTCTTTGCAACCTCACTGACTGTAGTCCGCCTGGTTTCTCTGTCCATGGGATTCTCCAAGCAAGAATACTGGAGTGGATTGCCATTCCCTTCTCCAGAGGATCTTCCTGACCCAGGGATTGAACTCAGGTCTCCTGCACTGCAGTTAGATTCTTTACCATTTGAGCTACAGGGAAGTCCTTACTCAAGATTCAGTTCAGTTCAGTAGCTCAGTCTTGTCTGACTCTTTGCCACCCGATGGCATGCAGCATGCCAGGCTTCCCTGTCCATCATCAATTCCCAGAGCTTACTCAAGCTCATGTCCATCAAGTCGGTGATGCCATTCGACCATTTCATCCTCTATTGTCTGCTTATCCTCCCACCTTCAATCTTTCCCAGCATCAGAGTCTTTTCCAATGAATCAGTTCTTTGTATCAGGAGGCCAAAATATTGGAGTTTCAGCTTCAGCATCAGTCATTCCAATGAATATTCAGGACTAATTTCCTTTAGGATGGACTGGTTGGATCTCCTTGCAGTCCAAGGGACTCTCAAGAGTCTTCTCCAACACCACAGTTCAAAAGCGTCAATTCTTTGGTGCTCAGCTTTCTTTATAGTCCAACTCTCACATCCATAATGACTAGTGGAAAAACCAAAGCTTGGACTAGATGGACCTTTGTTGGCAAAGAAATGCCCATGCTCTCTAAGTTGGTCATAACTTTTCTTCCAAGGAGCAAGCATCTTTTAATTTCATGGCTGCAATCACCATCTGCAGTGATTTTGGAACCTCCCAAAATAAAGTCTCTCACTGTTTCCACTGTTTCCCCATATTTTGCCATGAGGTTATGGGACTGGATGCCATGATCTTAGTTTTCTGAATGTTGAGTTTTAAGTCAACTTTTTCACTCTGCTCTTTCACTTTCATCAAGAGGCTCTTTAGTTCTTCTTCACCTTCTGCCATAAGGGTGGTGTCATTTCTTTATCTTAGGTTACTGATATTTCTCCCGGCAATCTTGATTCCAGTTTGTGCTTCATCCAGCCCAGCATTTCATATGATGTACTCTGCATACAAGTTAAATAAGCAGAGTGACAATATACAGCCTTGACATACTCCTTTCCCAATTTGGAACTAATCTGTTGTTCCATGTCCAGTTATGTTGCTTCTTGATCTGCATACAGATGTCTCATGAGGCAGGTCAAGTGGCCTGGTATTCCCATCTCTTTCAGAATTTTCCACAGTTTGTTGTGATCCACACAGTCAAAGGCTTTGGCATAGTCAATAAAGAAGAAGTAGATGTTTTTCTGGAACTCTCTTGCTTTTTTGATGATCTAACAGATGTTGGCAATTTGAACTCTGGTTCCTCTGCCTTTTCTAAATCCAGCTTGAACATCTTGAAATTCTTGGTTTATGTACTATTGAAGCCTGGCTTGGAGAATTTCAAGCATTACTTTGCTAGCGTGTGAGATGAGTGCAATTGTGCGGTAGTTTGAGCATTCTTTGGCATTGCCTTTCTTTGGGATTGGAATGAAAACTGACCTTTTCCAGTCCTGTGGCCACGGCTGAGTTTTCCACATTTGCTGTCATATTGAGGGCAGCACTTTCAAAGCATCCTCTTTTAGGATATGAAATAGCTCAACTGGAATTCCATCCCCTCCACTAGCTTTGTTTAGAGTGATGCTTCCTAAGGCCTACTTAGCTTCACATTCCAGGATGTCTGGCTCTAGATGAGTGATCACACAACCGTGATTGTCTCGGTCATGAAAATCCTTTTTGCACAGTTCTTCTGTGTTTTGTTGCCACCTCTTCTTAGTATCTTCTGCTTCTGTTAGGTGCATACCATTTCTGTCCTTTATTGTGCCCATTTTGCGTGAAATGTTTCCTTGGTATCTCTAATTTCCTTGGAGAGATTTCTAGTCTTTTCCATTCTGCTATTTTCCTCTATTTTTTTTTTTCATTGATCACCGAGGAAGGTTTTCTTATCTCTCCTTGCTATTCTTTGGAACTCTGCATTCAAATGGATATCTTTCCTTTTCTCAGTATATCTCTNGTATCTCTAATTTCCTTGGAGAGATTTCTAGTCTTTTCCATTCTGCTATTTTCCTCTATTTTTTTTTTTCATTGATCACCGAGGAAGGTTTTCTTATCTCTCCTTGCTATTCTTTGGAACTCTGCATTCAAATGGATATCTTTCCTTTTCTCAGTATATCTCTCTAAACAAACTTACTTTGTCATAGTCCATAGTCCACTTTCCACATTTTCTTTATTTCACATTCAATATGACTATTTAAATGGGAAAAAAATGTCTATGCATATGTGAGTTCCCACAATGACAGTGATATTATTTCATGCATTTCTTTTCTTCTTTAACTACACAAGCTGTTTTTCTGAAACCTGAAATGACTGTGTAAGAAATGTGCATAATCGCTAAACAAAACAATGTATAATTTTAATTCATATATATATATATATACAAATTGGGGGAGATTTTGGACTAAATCAAGGGAAAAAGGATAACAAAATTTAGTTCTAATTTTTTTTTCTCTAACTCTATGACCTTGGATAGATTTCTTTATATTCTGTAAGATGCAGGCAAAAACTGCCCCCTACCTATCTTTTGGAGCTGCTGCAAGATTTATTAAACTAGGAGAGAAAAAAAAAAAGAAAAACTGTTTAGAGGTCTGTTAAGTATTATATAAATACAAGGCAGTATTGTTATCTCCAAGAGGTGTAAGAGTTTGAATTAAATTTCACAGCACCCTTATGAGTCAAGTAGATAATCTTAGACCTATTTTTACAGATAAGAGGGCTTAAACTCTTCTGTTACAGCCACTAGATTGGGTATATGAGAAGAAATACAATTACTGAATTCAGAGCTATGTTAGTACTTGTTGTTACCTGAATATATTTTAAAGGGCAGTTATAAAAAAAATCCCATCATCCCCTTGGCAAGCAATGAGGAGAGTCTGCATATTATCCTCCCCAGTTTTCTTTCTGTGGTTCTTACATGAAATTGATCTGAAATGTAAGACACCTTGTCTCAATGGTATCCAAGGGGAGCCAAGTATTTTGAGAGCTATTAAAAGACATTGTTCTAATGATGAGACATATAATGTGATTTAGTGCAGTCAAAGCCAAGGTATCCATCAGACACAGAGAGACCTAGGAAAAGGGAAAAAGAGGAACCAATGTGACAGTTACTGAAGCCAGTGAAGTAGGTTTTGTTATAGTGGATATACCACTGTATTCACATAAGGTGTATGTGGCTGTGACCATGTGGCACATAACATTGCCCCTACCCCTTAACCAAATAAAAGACGATATATATTGGAGAATACACATTTTCCTTTCAGCCTAAATAAACTCACTCATTTCCAAAACTAATTGTTCAACATTACTAAAAAATTATTCAAAATGCTAATTAGAGTGCCTAAAAAACAGTAAATTGCCACCAGGGAAGCCCCAATAAATGTTACCTGTTATTATTTGGATTTGGAGTAAGAACAAAATGCATGAAATAAATATCACTCTCATTGTGTGAACTCATATATCCATATATATATATTCCCATTTAAATAGTCATACTAAATGTGAAATAAAGAAAACCTGGAATGTGGATTGTTGACTGTGACTAAGTAAGTTTATTTAGAGAGATATATTGAGAAAAGGAGAGATATACCAAGAAAAGGAAAGATATACTCATCTGAATGCAGAGTTCCAAAGAATAGCAAGGAGAGATAAGAAAGCCTTTCTCAGTGATCAATGCAAAGAAATAGAGGAAAACAGTAGAATGGGAAAGACTAGAGATCTCTTCAAGAAAATTAGAGTCAAGAACACATTAGGAATAAGATGCCTGGGTTGAAGCCTTGCCTTGCGTGAAATCGTCATGTGACTGCATATAGTTATTCAACATAACCCTTAAAGTGGGAACAATGATAGTATTCACTCAGCTGAGACAAATTTTGTAGAAAACCAAATGGGAAGATACATGTAAAATCCTTAACATGGTCTCCAGCACATGGATGCACCTGATCCACAGAATGTTAACTTTTAGTTGTTGTGAAACTAAGGCTATTATATTAGTTGCTGCTTTGCTAGCCAGTTATTTACTGCACACTTCCATGAGCCAGGCACCAAAGGAGACTTTGGGAAAAGAAAGAATAGGGGAGACATGGCCTATATCCACCTGTAGCTTTTGGCGGAAGTATTAACAAAGAAACACTCAAGTAAAATAATTGAAGCCTGCAACATGCTAAGAAGGAACTAAGCATGTATTGATGCAGAAAATGTGGAAGGGCTTTCTTCTTAGTTTAGGGAGTCAAGGAAAGTCTAAGGAAGTACGTGTAAAGTGAAGTTTTCAAAGGAGTCAGCCATGTGAATGAGGGTAATGGTGGACATTACTCTCAGGTAGGTGGAACAGCATTTGTAAAGGTCATGAGCTGGAAAAAAAAAAAAACAAAACAAAACTTTGGCACATGGGAGGAAGGGATTTCCAGAATGGCTCAATCATATGGAGGAAGAGTGCTGTCTAATATGACTGAGGAATGGGCAGAATCCAGCTCATGCTGGTCAGGTGGACCATGACGAGGAGTGTAGTAGTCTGTTTGAAAAAGTAAGTCACTGAAAGGTTTCACATACTGGCAAAGAATGATACATTTTTTTAATGCTTTTGAAAGACCACCTTTGCTGCTTTGTAGGGCAAGGCATCTGAAGTTTTTGATCATGCACACCAATCAGCATGTGACTCCAAACTGTTTATGTTCATATTCTCTCCTTCAATAGATAGATACATAGAGATAGGAATATATAAATAACATAAATATTTATGGGAATCAGTAATTAAATTTAACTAGTCTACGTCCTGCACACAAATGAACCACCTTGTGGTGCCATGTTAGTACTTCTGCCCCATTTCGGAGATGACTGTTGTAGAGAAAAGATGGAGCAAAGGAGTCTTCGAGTAGGGAGACTAACATGGGGACTATGGGACTAGTCCAGGGTAGTCACCAGTGATGGTAACTTACACTAGGTGATGGCATATTTTTCATATGCATAATGAAAAAGACTCCTAATTGGAATTATAGATCTATACTCTCTACTGGCCTTTGATATCAACTATTTTCCTAATAAAAGACCCATTCTTAGTGGAAGAAGAAGTGAAGTGAAGTCGCTCAGTCGTATCCGACTCTTTGCGACCCCATGGACTGTAGCCTACTAGGCTTTTATGTCCATGGGATTTTCCAGGCAATAGTCCTGGAGTGGATTGCCATTTCCTTCTCCAGGGGATCTTCCCAACCCAGGAATCGAACCCAGGTCTCCTGCATTGTAGACAGACGCTTTAAAACCTGTTGGGTTGCTGGGTCACAAACACCTTGAAGTAGACTAGCCCACTTTCCTCCATGAGTAGCCTATTTCCTGAGTCCTCTAGAAAAGCATGGTAGTTTAGGAAGTTACTGGTACTTTCCCTTTCTGCTTGTTGACAAAAGTCCCCGATGATCAGAGCCATAAGAAAATGAATTTATAAAAAAAATAGTTAAAGTTGGTTTCTTCTACATCTGTGTAAACTTTTTCACAAATGGATGGTTAAAATCAGGCATTAAAAAAGTGCCTGTCTCTATAAATTCTCAGCAAATGAATTAAAATGCTCTCACATTAAAGGGATTATTGTAGGTGTCTGAAAAGATGAGCGTTGTAAACTCCTTGAGGACAAAATGTCAGCTCTACTTGACAGGAAGAACTTCCTTTTGAAACCAAAACAATCTAAATTTTGGTAGGGTAATAATAGACTAAAACCAGAAAATGTGACTCCACTCATTTATTTTGCTTTTTCCAGTCCTATATTTGGATGGGAGTTCATTTGGGTTCTGAGGCTTTAATCTGGTTTTTCTCTCTTGGAGGAATTCTCACAGATTGGAAAGGAGATTAGCAGGGCGTAGAAAGAAGGTATTAAGCCAAGGACCCTGCAAAACTTTGAAACCCTTTCTGAGGAGAGGAAAACAGCTGCTCCAGGTTTTGAAAAACAACACTTGCAATTTAAGAGGTAGGAGAATCTGTGGCTCAATTCTCCTCCATCTAGAAGACTCAATCCACCAGCAGTCCTTTTTTAGGAGGATTCAGGTTTGAGTGGTAGTGGTCCTTTAGGAAGAACAGCCTGTGTCTCCTGTAATGGCAAACAGAACACTCTTTTGTTCTTTTAAATATTCGATTTTAATGGCTGAGGAACCTGTGCTTTTTGCATTGGCACATTTCTTGGATTGATCATGAGAACAATCACTTGAACTGTTTTGTAGCACACCTCTGGCTTGGAAGAAGAGAAATTCTGCTTGGACAGAATTAAAGAGTATTATTAATTGAAGAATAATGATCATTCTGTTACTTTCAAATTTGGTTTCCCCATCACAAACCCGGGATTCAGATTTTTCAGTGAGGTTACCTTTGCAAATATGAAAATGAACAAACATATAATGAGAAATTGGAAATTGTACTGTTTTGTTGTGGGATTCATTTATTCAATCAGTAAATATTCAGGGAATAATTTAATAGCTACCATGTGATAAAGTATTATCGGGCTCATGAAGACTACAAAGACATGAGAAGGTATTTCAACCATTAGAAGCAACTTTCCGTTTGAAAATGGCCTGGATTTTTGAGAAATTCTTTGTAATTTTCAAAGCCCATTCACCTACTATAAATCTTCATGTGAACTTTTGAATAGTAGCAGGGGAGCTAGGCTGGGCAGACCATATAATCATACAATTATGGAATTTTAGGAGTGAAAGGATTTTTAAAGGTCATCTAATGCAACAACTTTGTTTTAAACCTGGGAAGCTGAGAGACTACTGCTTGTTTGAAATTCCACAGCAAACTAATGGCGGAGCATCCAGCATCCACATGAAGTTTGCTATTTGGAATCTAAAGGCCTGGGTTAATAGCTCTGGGTTAGGCACTAATGCCACAGGAAAAATGGAGCACCATGTTTCCTTTCCTGTATGCATTTGCACACAGAACTGTATATAATAGACTTACAGTAAATGCGCTCAGTCATGTCCGTCTCTTCGTGACCACATGGACTGTAGCCTGCCAGGCTCCTCTGTCTATGGGATTTTCCAGGCAGGAATACTGGAGTCGGTTGCCACTCCCTTCTCCCGGGGATCTTCCGCGTCTAAGAATCTAACCGGTGTCTGCTGCATTGGCAGGAAAATTCTTTACCACTGATCCACCTGGGAAATCTATCTTACAATAAGTATTGATTGAATTAATGACTGACAGATTTCCTACCATATAGGACAGTGTCAAGTACTAAGGATAAAAGGCAACAACGAACTGGATACTTCTTCCAAGTTGCTCACAACATAGTCTTCCTGTCCTCAATGAGTGTGCAGTCTTTAAAGGAAACCCAAGGTATAGTCCACAAAATACAGTAAGATTGGGTTCAAATACATTGAGTGCTTTAGGAGGTCAAGGAAGGAATCTAAGAGTGATAATTGATGAAAAAATCCCTCAGACTACACACACACACACACATCGCATACCCGCGATATTTTAATTACATCATTCTCTGCTGATGCTGGGACTCACTGTTCCAAGGTAAGGTCAAGAGGCCAACTCGCTGAGACCAAGAGGAGAAGCCAACTCATCCCTGTTCTCCAAACTGAAAACGACCAGAGAGGGGGGTTTTAAAAAGAAAAAACAGCCACAGAGACTGACAGAAACAATAAAACACGAATAGGAAATCCCCAACACAGCGACCACTCCGCTGGCCGCCCCCACGGGAGGGGCACTCGGGCTCAGCGCAGAGCCAGGCGGCTGCTGGCGCGCAGAGCGCGCGGAGGCGCGGAGCGGGCGGCGGCGGCGCGGGCGAGCCCAAGGGGAGGGTCGGTGGCTCATCCAGTCCCCGCAGCCACCCGCGCGCAGCGCAGCTCGGGAGCGGGACGCGGCGCTCGGAGCCCCGGCAGCGCCCACCCTTCCTCCCGCGTCGCGCGCCAGCGCCCGCTCCGCCCGCGACTTCAGTTCGGCTCCACCCCCGCGTGGCGGCGGCTCGCTCTGTCCGAATCCGTGCTCGGCACCAACCCAGCCCGGGCAAGCGGCCGCCACCTGCCTCGCGCCGCCACGGCCCGCCCCCACCGCGGCCCAACTTGGATGGAGTTGGGGTCCTGAGCGCCTGCCCCTCGCAGCCGGCCAGCTGAGAGCCCTGCACGGCCGCCTCTGGTCCGGGACCCCTTCGCTCCTCTCCGCTCCCGCGATGGGAAAAGTTGGCGTCGGCGGCGTCTCCCCAGCCGGGCTGAGCGCGCTCCTCGCGGGCGCGGGGCTCCTGGTCCTCTGCGCCCCGGGCTCCTGCGGCGGCGGCTCCTGTTGTCCCCCGCGGCATCCCAGCGCGGCTCCACGCTGGGCTCCGACCCCAGGGGGTCTTCCTCACCAGGGACCGCGAGGCAGAGCTCCTGCTACGCCCCTGCCCCAACTCGGACGCCCCCTGTTCGCAGTGGCCCCCGGAGACCGAGCGCTGTCCCTGGAGCGGGCCCCGGGCGCTGGGGCGTCGGTGGCGGTTGCTCCACGCTCTGGCCGGAAGAGACGGAGTGGAGAGGATCGAGAGAAGGCTGAGCGAGGAGAGGGGACGAGTAGAAGCCCTCGGGGAGTGCTAAGGGACAGAGGGCAGCACGAGCCTGGGACTTTGGAGCGGGACCCGGACAAAGCCACTCGCTTCCGGCTGGAGGAGCTGAAACTGACCAGCACCACCTTCGCGCTGACGGGCGACTCGGCACACAACCAAGCCATGGTCCACTGGTCTGGCCACAACAGCAGCGTGAGTAAAATGGGACTGAGGGCGAAGGGGTGAAAGATGGAAAGGGTTAAAGGCAACTGTGTGATCTGATGGGAAATTTGGGGAAATGGGATTTGGGGACTTGAAAGATGCTGCAAATTAGTCTTCCCTGCCCTTCTCCCCAGGGAGTTAAATGCCACCAACTAGCTGATTACCTCCCACCCCTTTCCCAGCAACACCGGAGCCCTCTCCAAACCTCTAACAAAGCTTCTTACAGGGCAGACAGGTCTCTCTTTCCTGTTTCTTTGGTCTCATTGGTGTAGGATGGAGCCAAGACCAGGCAAACAGAGGGGGTTAAAGTATTCTGAATGCAGAAATGAAAGGGTTAAATTTCCAGGCAGCCTCCTGTTCCCTCAAGTGACTTTCCTTTTACTTGCTAGACTTAAGGTTGAGAGCAAGTAAGATTTTTTTTTTAAAGTCTTTATTTGTTGCCTTTTAATTTTATGTTTGTGTAGAGCTCCTAACCCCTTCTTGATAGCACGGAAGAGAAATTCAGTGGATAATGAGCTGCCCTTAATGCATTCTGTTTCTGGGGACCAAGTGGATGCAAGTTTCAGGATGGGAACTCTCCAGCATCTTCTAACAGCATCAGCCAGTGTGTTTGGAGAGCTGGGGCTTTCCAGCCTGTGAATGAGTGGTTGTTCTCCTACTTGATCAGTCCCAGGAAGATCAGATATAGCTCTGTGACAACAACTCCCTGTTCTCCTCCATTGCCTGACCTCCTGTAGTGAAGAGCTCGAATAAAGACTTCACTCTTGCTTTATTAAAGAAGGAGAGGGATTGCTGGATTTCCAGGAGGCTGATATTTGGGAGAGGAGCGTGGTTGCAAGTCCATGAGCTGTGGCCAAGTCAGGGAAGGTCTTAGATTTTTGGAAAAACCTGAGTGTCTGGAATCTGAGGGAGCTATTCCAACTTAAACTGCACCTAGAAACTTCAAGGAGCTGAAATAGTTAAGAAAGAGCTTTGGTGGCAATAACTGTAGGTGATTTAAAAGTATGGAAACTTCTCCATGTTGCTGTTAAGCAGACAAGAACATAGAAACCAAGGACGGTAAAATGAAAAGAAAAAATCAAAGTTTCAGCTTCTATCGGATTACTGAGATTGTCATATTTGTACTATGCACAAGCTGCATATCCTGGTACATTTCAAAATGTTTTCAGTTGTGATGTAATTGCCAGAAACCTTCCCAGGGAAGTGCCACTTTAGTAAATTGTGTTCATTGTCAGCTTTTTTAATGTGAATTGTGAGCATTTAAAAATAAGAGCCTATCATTATGGATTCCTTGGTATATAGACATAAATTGTATTAAATCAAATTGTGATAAATAATATTTTGTATCATATCTCTGAGAATATCAGCATGGCTTTCCCTACAGTTTAGCCTCTATGACCAAAGCTATGGTGCCCAGGACTGGTTTAATCAAATAATTGAAACTGAAATTCTTTTCATTCAGGTTCTAGAGACCCTTGCCCTCATTCCTTACCTTAACTATCATATCTTTCATATCATAATCACTAAAATTAATCCCCCAATTTGAACTTGAATCCTCTTAAACTGATTAAATAACTTTTGCTCTGTTTTAAGTGATTAACTCAAAGCCCTCAGCTTAAGATGAGATTTTAAACACATCAGACATATTAGATCTTGTATCAAAAAGTAAAGGACCTTGAACTCAAAATATTTCTGGCTTTTAATGTAATTCAAGCTGTAAAATGCCACTCACTCATGAGCCCTCTACTTTAGTTCACCTCTTGAAAGATCTTGGAAAGAGCGAGAAAAGGAGAGTACACCTTTGGCAGATTTTAGACTCCATTTAAGAAATGCTGCCAAGCCCTGCTGGCCCTTTTTAAATGGTGCTTATAAACTCAGCCAGGCTTATGGGTCAGGGCTTGGATGGGTGACACGTAAAGAGATGGGAGATGACGTAGGAAGTAATCAAAGTGCTGAAAGTTGGAGCATTGAAATCATGTAAACTAATGAGGTATCTATCCTAAATCTTCATTCTACAAGGTCACACCTTTCATCCCTGCCCACTTACATGCAAATTGTTGCAGTTTTTTTTTCAGTGTATACATATAGGTAGTAGAGGATGAGAAATAGTGTTTGATCAGGATCTGCCACAAAGCCATCCCAGATTCCTAGGAGAGAGAAAGTTTAAAATGTTTTTGAAAGTAAGGAAGGTGGAAAGAAACTTCTGGGCAACTTTGTGATGTGAAAAGCAAGAGTGGAGACCTGAGTTCTAGTTCTGCCTTTTTGTGGTTTGATCCTGACAAGCTGATTGCCTGAGTGTGGATTCCCTCATGTCTAAAACAGGAGGGGAGGATGCCTGTCAGATTCATTACTGAGAATTATGTGCCAGGATATACTTAAGAGGGCGTCGTGACTGTAGTGTATACGTCTTTGTAATTCTCATCTCATGGCTCTGCCCGTTCCCCCAGAGCAAGACATCCACTAACCTAAGGACAGCAGTGAGTGGGAGGTGGGGCGGGGCGGGGGGCTCTCATTTAATTCTCCTTTAACTGCCATCCCTTATGGATCCACCTGCAACCCATTCAGGGCCAGAGGCAATACACATCCTCTGAACCTGTCTCACCTTTAGCTAAAAGTCTTTGCTAAGTAGGGCTTCTGATGACAATAACACCTGCATTAAAGGTGTAAATGTATGGTAATTATAGGCTGCCTGTCAAACTTGTGAAGAATTCTGGATCCTTCTCGCAACTCTTTCCCTTCTCCTTCCTGCCCCCTCTCTGTTGGACTTGTGCAGTTGGGTAAAGATGTGACTGTTTTGCCTCATCTGTGGGTGTGATGTGATTCCTCTGTGCTGCAGTCTAGCTTGATGAAAAGTGTTGATGAAGTTGGTAGAACACCTGGGGGGATCTTTTGGCATGAAAGGTGCTGGGTATGAATCATTTGTCATGAGCTTGGTGTCGTAAGCAAGAACATATTGTTCCTACCCTACTCATCCAAGGCATGCTGTGCCCTGATCTAAATTTACAGAGTAGTTCTTAGTTTGTTAAAATATATATTTATCTATACATATGTATGGTGGGGATGTGTTTATTCTTTATGTCCAGGGAATTTCAAAGTTCTATACTCATTAATCCTTACAATATCCCTGAGGCAGGTGTCAAGTGTTAATATCTCTTTTTCATATTTTTATGCTGGAGTCAATTTGAATATTTCAGTTCACTCTCTTGTCCCTTTCTCACTAAAAATAGTGTTACAGGATTTGTTAACAGAGACTTTTACTTGACGTATTTTGCTCTTATGACATTTTTAATACTGCATTTATCATAGTGAATGATGATCTGGTTGGTTTTTATGTACTTTTTTGCCTTTTGTTGTTCTGGGACTTGACATTTACTATCCATCCTTAGTGAATAAACTGAGTCCCAACTTGAGTCAGGTTTTGGGATAGATGCCTGACATTCATAATTTCATTTAATTCTCACAAAAATTTTATGAGTAGGTGTTATCTCCATTGCATTAATGAGGAAACTGAGGCTTCAGAAAGTTAAATGATTTGCCAAGATATAACAGTTCAGGGGCAAAACAGACACTGACCCCCAGGGTGATCTGACTTCAAAACCCCACAGAATGACTTGTCTTAGAGATGTTAAGGTGGGGTAGAAAAACCCAGACCCTTGGAGATCTGTATTTTAAAGACTCCTGTCTGGGACAGATTTCGCATGGTGGTGGAGGAAGACATAGTCTTAGCTGGAAACTCCATCTCTTTGTAGGAAAGCTGCTGCTGCTGCTAAGTCACTTCAGCCGTGTCCAACTCTGTGTGACCCCATAGACGGCAGCCCACCAGGCTCCCCCATCCCTGGGATTCTCCAGGCAAGAATACTGNAGCTGTCTCTTATACACATCTTCGTGTCCGACTCTGTGTGACCCCATAGACGGCAGCCCACCAGGCTCCCCCATCCCTGGGATTCTCCAGGCAAGAATACTGGAGTGGGTTGCCATTTCCTTCTCCAATGCATGAAAGAGAAAAGTGAAAGTGAAGTCGCTCAGTCTGTCCGACTGTTAGCGACCCCATGGACTGCAGCCCACCAGGCTACTCCGTCCATTGGATTTTCCAGGCAAGAGTACTGGGGTGGGGTGCCATTGCCTTCCCCGTTGTAGGAAAGCAAGGACTGTATAACATGTGCTTGTCACACTGCATTCTTTACCTTAAAGTAGTGATTTGGCTGTTCTCTTATCCGCCCACATCTTCATCTTTACTGAGACATGGGATCCGCACCTGGTGATTCATTGAGCACGAGGTAATGTGCCATCATTCAGCTTTCAGATCTGGTGTTCTTCAGGAATAGATTCCTTTTCTAAGTTAATTACGAATCTGATTTTATAGAGAGGTTGCCTATGAATACTTCATTTGACTATGTACTTTGATGTAATTTTTTAAACTTTTTCTAGAGTGAAATGATAAAGGATTTTAGATTTCTCTAGCAAGCCACATAATACCTTCTTCTCTCATCAGTGCTTTATTCTGTTAATGGGTGTTAATGTGGTGTGACATGGAAGGCAATGGGTTTGGAAGCAGAGTTGAGTTTGAATGTTAGCTGTCCAGTTACCCAGCATGCTGCTTTGAGCAAAACCCTTAAATTCTTTGAGCTTCTGTGTTCTCAACTATAATATGGGGAGGACACATCTTTTTTTTTTTTTTTTCCTCTGAAGATTTGATATCACTTATACAAAGAGGCGGTACATAGCAAGTGCTCAATAAACGATACTTCTTATTTTGTGTAGCAGAAATACGTCTCTCCTGGTAATTAAGACCCCTGGGTTATAGTCTTGGCTATATATAAAAGTTAGATATGTCCTGATAGTCTATCAGACTTTTGTAGCCTCAATTTTATCCTCTGTAAAATGACATGAATATACCATAACATCACTGAAATCCCTTACAGACTGTAATCCAATTTAAACAATTTGTCAACCTGTAGGTATTTTGCACTTTCTACATCTAAATAAAGTGCACTGGGAGTATTCAAGATTCAGAAATGGCGCACTGACCTATGCTCTTGACCTATGAATGAGCAAGCCTTTCATTTCACAAGATTCTTCCTTTCTGTGGTTTATATGCATATCTTTAATAGGAAATTAAGGCATTTGAGACCCAAGCAGGCATTCATTTCAATGTAGATTTCAGCAAAATATAGTTTGTTAAGTTTATTAAATCATATCTTCAGGTTAAGACCCTTGGTGAAAGTAAAAGTTTTAGTCACGCAGCTGTGTCTGACTCTTTGCAATCCATGGACTGTAGCATGCCAGGCTCCTCTGTCCATGGAATTCTCCAGGAAGAATACTAGAGTGGGTAGCCATTCCCTTCTCCAGGGGATCTTTCTGACCCAGGGATCAAATCTGGGTCTCCTGCATTGCAGGTGGATTGTTTACCATCTGAGCCACCAGTATCTTTGAACAAAAAAATTGCAACCTATTGTGAAATTGGAAAGTAAAGATCCCTTAAGATGTTTTAATGGGATTTTTTTTTTTAGGGTAAATTGACATCAGTGTTGACTTTGAAAATTATGTCCACATCCTTTTAAAGAAGGAGCCCAGAAACTCATAAGCTAGGGTAGAGATGCAATTTTCTTATTTATTTCAGAGAATAGTAGTTGTTCATTTTTAAGGTGGGTTTGTCATATGGCAGCATTAAGGTAAGAAGCTTACACAAATTATACAAAGTATCATATTTACTTTTAATTGTGTGAATATGCATTGAATCCTAATATTCGTCAGGCACTGATAGTAGGAACATATGTGGATTGATGCATAAGGATGAGAAAAAATGATACCTGCCCTCAAAGAGCTTTCAGTCTGCCACCTAAAGAATGCCCTGAAGCAGCAGCAGAAGTGTCCTCTGGAGTGTCAGATGCTGTAGGAGTTCATAGACAGGTTAAGCAGGCATCTTTTGTCTCGGGTGATCTCCAAACTTTATTGCAAAGTAGGTGCTTCAGCCGAACTTTAAAATGCAGAGAAAATTTTAATTAAAAGACAGATATTATTACAAGGATATTTTGAGCTGAACGGATGGCATGAGTAAATGTGAGAGTGGAGATGTAAAAATTCCTATTTATATCAAGGAAATTAACCTACGTTAAATGTAAACTATGTCTATGATTTTAATCTTAGAAATAGTTTCAAAAATATGATTTAAGCATATTCACACTCATCTTCTAGTGAGTTTGGCTGTATTCCAAGCCCAAATAGAAAATATTAATAAAAACCTGTATGGTCACTTGAGGGCATAACTGCCCTTATTTGTACATTAAATATCAGCTGGATTCATCATTGTTTCATTTTTACTCTGACATTTTTCACATGCAGTTTTCACCAACAGACTTTTGTTTGTTTGTTTTAAGTTCTTGATTAGAAATATCACTGGCTGGGATGCCTGGAAGATAAATTAAGTTGGCTTCCTGACAGCTTCTGTTAACTAAATGTATGTAAAATATTTGTCCTGTCTTTGTGTATGTCTCAATTACTGTCATATATGTCTGGCTGGGAAGGTTGGTGAATGTACCTGTGTGTCCTAGAGGGGAAACTAGCCAAATGGTATCCCAAATGGCCAAAGCGAGGGCAGAGAGTCGGTGTGGTCAGTGTGAGGTGGAATCAGGCTCCATGAAAGGGCAGCGGTTACTCCCGAGGAGGAATGTGCATTCTGCTCCTACGGGATGGATGAAACAGTCACGTGGTTGGCGAGAAACAAAGCTGGACTCTTACTGTGCACGGTTTACAAGGAAAAAAAGAGCCTATTCTAAAATGTAGTAGGGGGGAGAAAAAGACGTCAGTGCTCTGCAGGAACTCCTACATGAAATTTTGCACGTGTATGAAAGTTATTGTGTCTATTTCTATGGCACTCCTGAATGTTGTTATACCACTTTAGATAGGTGATAGCCCTTTTCCTTTGCAAAATGCCTCAGTTTTCAAAGATGGGAATATCACTTCCATAACTTCAGTTTTCATTCTTGCAACAGTCCTAGGAGATAGAAAAGACAAATATCATCTGCATTTCTCAAAGAGGGAAAGCAGGGTAATGGTATTAAGCGGGTCTGTTAGTGGAAGGGGAGGGTCAAAAATGTTTTGTCACACAGCACAACTGATTCTCAGCTTGGAACGCCACTGGCTTTCCACAGCCAGGAGTTAGGACGCAGCTGCATCCTAGCTTCACAGCTTGCCTCAGGCCCAAGCACCTGTGTCTGCAGCGGTTGCCATCCCAGGGTGAAGTATGTATTGGCCATGGAGCTCCTGAGTTCTAGGCTCAGCTATTTGAGTTATTTGGCCTGAGCTTCAGAGCAAGTGGCCTGGTCAAAAGTCATGCTCTTGGCATTGTTTAAATCTTTTAAAAGGGACCCTAGAGGAAGATGATGGGACTTTTTTGCAAGTAAGATCTCCAGCAATAACCTCCAGCAATAATGGTCTACCATGTGTGTTCCAGTGCTAATGATCTTCAGAGATGAGATTACTTATCGCTGGGCTTATTGGAGCAGGCACTTGCAGAGAAAAGGGAGAGAGCCATCTCTTCCCCCTCTTTAATTGCCTTATGGCTATGAAATCTAGTTGAAAATAATACTAAGTATGGTCTTGGTCAAAGGAATCTTGAGCTTCAACTTTGGGGAGCAGCAGTAGTCAGACTGAAGGGATGCTTTGTTGACTCCAATGGATTTAATTTGCTCAAGGATTATAATAGAGTTACCAGCTATTGCCTTTTCTACTTCTTCTAACTTTTGGGTGTGGGGATGAGGTTGAGGTGGGAGAAGGGAGCAGAGGAGAGTTTGCCACATTCTAGGGAGACTCTCTGCAGCCAGATAAGCTGTATTGATTATAACAGAAATCGCTCTTAATAATAGCATAAATAACCACCAGTTTAGTGACCAGTGGAGCATCACCATGTTATTTCACTTCATCCTCACACCAGTCTTACACACTAGATATCATTATCCTTGTCTAGAGCTGAAGAAGTCAAGGCTTAATGATTTGGCCCAAATTCACCCAGCTTAAAGTTGGTGGCAGTGATAGAATTTTATTTTTGCCCTTTCTGGCTCCAGAACCTTTTCTGTTTGATCATGCTGTCCCTTCATCAGGGTTTACCTCTGAATTTCTTTTAGAGATAATGCGATAAGTCAGTGCAGAGAACTGTGGGAGAACTCTTGCAACAGTGCCCCACTTTGGGGTACTTCCTTTCATGTCACCCCGATCTGAGGTCTCTGACCTGATATACTTTACTTGGAAATAAGCTGCTTCATGATGGAGCTTAATCAAAGCCCTCCCCTCCACTCATCCTGTTCCCAGGAGTGGCTTGTCTGGGGTTATTAATATGTGTTATCTGGAAGGATGTGTGGATGTGCTGATTGGTTTCTCCCTGCTGGCTGATGACCCACGAGCGACAGTGTGGACAACATGAACAGTCTTTAAGGGAGGTGCTAATAAGAATCAAGTTTTCAGACACCCAGCTAATCATGTTGTGCCCTGAAGCCAGTGAATTGATGCCTGCAGTGGTCTTCCCATAATCAGAATTGCAAGAGGCTACTGCGGCACAAAACTGTTGGGCTGTGGATCCTGCTCCAGAGCCTGTAGGGAGAAGTGAAAAGCAAAAGGTCTCTCCCTATGTCTACACATTCCAAAACGCACTCTTGATTAGAATCATTAAAGGGGAGAAAAAGCTATCTTAGGCGCGGTTGTCACTTTGCTTAGAAGCCTATCTGCAGCCCTGTTTACTCTGCCTTGCACTTTGCTGAATTGACAGAGGATTTCTTAACTGAGCGGCCGTGGGCTCCCTCCTTCGGCACCTAGGGCAGCGTTTTTCAATTCATCTTTTTGGGACCTGCTCTTGAATCTGCTGGTAGGGGCTGGGAATCTGTGTTTTTCAACATAGATTTCTCAATGCCCTTAGGAACACTGAAGTTTGAAAATAATTTTCCTAAAATTTGTGTGTGAGTTTTGGGGTCTTTGAACCCCTTCCGTTATCTGCACAATCTTAGATGAGTATGCTTTACTTTTTTGCAAGGAGAGCTGAGGCCCAACACTTTAATCACCTGCTCAGTGAAAATTATATCCCCAGTGGTGGAAGGCTCTGTAAGAGAAAGAGAGAGAGAAAATGGCACATCGCAGGTGCCCCAGGCAGAGAAAGGTGGTGCCTTTATGCAGATGCTGATGTTCCTGTCACTGAGTATATCCTATGCAGTTATCTTTCCTGGATGTCCATATGTCCTTGGGAAAACCAAGTGGCTAAAAGAGTATATTGCTGTAAATATAACATAACATTTAATGATTGGTTTGAATTCCTGTTCCTAGATACCTGAACTCTGGTGGTTAGCTCTGTAACTGTGTCTTAGTTGCCTCACGTGTTTAATAGGAGTAATACTGGTATACTTTCTCTATGGTTTTCTGGTGGTTAAAAGAGACAACAGAAAAATGCTCAAAGTGGCATCTGCCATATAGTAAGAAATCAATAAAGGTTGCCTGTTACTATTGTTGTTATCATCATTATTTTGTTATTACTATTACTAACAATGCTTGAGTATGACTTACTAAGAGATCTTTGTAATATGTTGCTCATTGCTTCTGTTTTTCCATTTATGGTTTTTTTTTTTTTTTTAATTCCGGTTTCATTTTTTTATAATGATGCCAGGACTCTCGTCTACTCTTTTTGTCGTGCCTTTCATCCTCTATAACTGTTTGCACACGATAGTCATTGTAGGGTTCTGGAGCAAGTTTCCAGTGTGTGAGTGGCAGGTTGGTAGTTTGTACACCGATAAGCGTTTCTCTGACACCAGCTGCATGGCCAGTGCTTTAATTCTGACACTGTCCACCCAAAGGTCACATCAGATCTCACAGGTTAAGGACTCAGTCCCACAAGGCCATGCCCCCCACTTCCCACTTCCAAGGTCAGCTCCAAGTCCAGGTGACCAGCTGCACTTCTGGCTGACACGTTATAGATGGGAGGCTTCAACAGCTTCCTCTTTGTGTTTGTTTAATTTGCTAGAGTGGCTCACAGAACTCAGAGAAGCTTTTCACTTACTAGATCACCAGTTTATCATAAATGAATATAACTCAGGGACAGTAGATGGAAGAGATGCCCAGGACAAAGCATGGGGGAAAGGTGTGGGCCTTCCTGTGCTGAGTGGACTACCCTTCTTGATCTCCAACTATTCACCAACCCAGAAGCTCTTGGAACCCTGTCTTGAGTTTTTATGGAAGTTTCATTACACAGGAGCAATTAAATCATTGGCCACTGGGCATTGATTCAAACTTCTGCCCTCCTCCCCTCCCCAGAGGTCATGGCGGTTGGACTGAAAGTTTCAACCCTCTAATCACATGGTTAGTATTTTGGCAGTTAGCCTACACCCTTCCTTGTGGTCCAAAGTCACCTCATTGACATTTCATCACAGGAAAATCCAGGAGTTTTAGAAGTTCTGTGTCAGAAGTGGGACTGAGGCAAAATAGTATAGTTTCATTATGAATCACGACATCACAACTAGCTTACTAAATATTTACTGTTTTGTTTGATATTTCCATGGGAAAAACTGGCTTTCACCTAGAAGAGATAACTCATGACCTTCCATATGAGTGTTGCAGAATAGTCAGCCATTGAAAGATTGCTTATGTGTCTCATATATATATATGGAAACCTTCCACAAAATATAAGAAAGGGGAAATAAAAGAATATGTACAAATAAAATTAAAAAATAGTACAGATGTAAGTGCTTCCCAGGTGACTCAGTAGTAAAGCATTCTCCTGCCCTTACAGGAAATGCAGGTTCAATTCTTGGGTCAGAAAGATCCCCTGGAGGAGGAAATGGCAACCTACTCCAGTATTCTTGCCTGAGAAATCCCATGGGCAGAGGAGACCGGTGGGCTATAGTCCATGGAGTTGCAAGAGTCGGACACAACTTAGGGACTAAACAACAACAGCAGATGTAAGCCCCACCAAGTATTTCTTTTTTTTCTTAATGACTGTGTGGTTCCCTTATATATCCCAAGACCCTAGAAATATACTTAGAAGTGGCTCAATACTTTACAAAATATTGTATAAAATTTCACGTGTGATAGAAAGAGAGGGAAGGTATGGTTCAAAATGCTTGCCTACGATTATGAATGCTTTTTGTTTGCCCATAGTTTTGGTTTTATTGTTTTCCCATAAATGTGCATCGCTTGGTTATTTCTAAAGGTTATTTGAGAAATGAAAAAAAGAAAAACAAAACAGAAGAGAACAAGCAAGTTTATGAACTTGGCCTCATCAGAATTGCGTTCCAGGCAAACTGAACCAGACAAAGAGCCCATGTTCAAGTTGCCTGATTTGCTTCCAGTCACTATTGTTGGAAAGGAGCTGGTGCCCGGGTTTTGTTGTTGTTCTAAACCGCAGGATCACTCCACACCTCTCTTCTAGTTGTGCAGCAGCAGGGCCTTCAGGGCCGTTTGCATATCGTCCTCTTTATAGATTCTAGACAGAGAGATCTGGACGTAATTTCACCTACCTGACTATACCTCCAGGAAATTCGAGTAGCTTCTTGTCTCTAGTAAAAAAGCATGCCTTTTAATTTGCATCTCAGTCTCTATCTTGATCTTGGGCTCCATCTCTCTATCATATATGTTTATATCAGTGCATGCATCATAGTTGTGGGCATCTCTGTGCATTCACAGCCCTGGTGTCTTTAAGTTTCTACATTTAAAAGTGAATTACTAGATGCTGCTGTATGGCCACAGTGAGAATGTTTGCTGATTGTGAGAGATGAATGGACAGTGATCTCCAGAATGAGGAAAAAGAACAAAGAAACCAAGAGGAAGAGATTGAGAGACAATGGAAACAGTGAGATGGAAAAAGAGAAGGCATAAGGGAGAGGACGAGACAGCACGAGACCATGATAGAGGCAGAGACAGACAGAGAGCAAGACGTGGACAGGGAAAGTGGACTGAAAAAGAGGATTATAAACAGAAGATGAGGTGCAAGGAGCCAGTGACTCTGTGGATTGAGAAAGGAAAACAGAGAGATGAAGACAGACTTGTAACCAAGGCGTAGAGACAGAGTAAGTCAGAGTTAGAGTTCAAAACAAGAGAGGAAAAATGTCAGTGCGTAGAGAGAAAAGTATTGAAACTGAAAGTCTCAGCCGCATCCGACTCTTCATGACGCCANGGCTGGGAATCTGTGTTTTTCAACATAGATTTCTCAATGCCCTTAGGAACACTGAAGTTTGAAAATAATTTTCCTAAAATTTGTGTGTGAGTTTTGGGGTCTTTGAACCCCTTCCGTTGTCTGCACAATCTTAGATGAGTATGCTTTACTTTTTTGCAAGGAGAGCTGAGGCCCAACACTTTAATCACCTGCTCAGTGAAAATTATATCCCCAGTGGTGGAAGGCTCTGTAAGAGAAAGAGAGAGAGAAAATGGCACATCGCAGGTGCCCCAGGCAGAGAAAGGTGGTGCCTTTATGCAGATGCTGATGTTCCTGTCACTGAGTATATCCTATGCAGTTATCTTTCCTGGATGTCCATATGTCCTTGGGAAAACCAAGTGGCTAAAAGAGTATATTGCTGTAAATATAACATAACATTTAATGATTGGTTTGAATTCCTGTTCCTAGATACCTGAACTCTGGTGGTTAGCTCTGTAACTGTGTCTTAGTTGCCTCACGTGTTTAATAGGAGTAATACTGGTATACTTTCTCTATGGTTTTCTGGTGGGTAAAAGAGACAACAGAAAAATGCTCAAAGTGGCATCTGCCATATAGTAAGAAATCAATAAAGGTTGCCTGTTACTATTGTTGTTATCATCATTATTTTGTTATTACTATTACTAACAATGCTTGAGTATGACTTACTAAGAGATCTTTGTAATATGTTGCTCATTGCTTCTGTTTCTCCATTTATGGTTTTTGTTTTTTTTTTTAATTCCGGTTTCATTTTTTTATAATGATGCCAGGACTCTCGTCTACTCTTTTTGTCGTGCCTTTCATCCTCTATAACTGTTTGCACACGATAGTCATTGTAGGGTTCTGGAGCAAGTTTCCAGTGTGTGAGTGGCAGGTTGGTAGTTTGTACACCGATAAGCGTTTCTCTGACACCAGCTGCATGGCCAGTGCTTTAATTCTGACACTGTCCACCCAAAGGTCACATCAGATCTCACAGGTTAAGGACTCAGTCCCACAAGGCCATGCCCCCCACTTCCCACTTCCAAGGTCAGCTCCAAGTCCAGGTGACCAGCTGCACTTCTGGCTGACACGTTATAGATGGGAGGCTTCAACAGCTTCCTCTTTGTGTTTGTTTAATTTGCTAGAGTGGCTCACAGAACTCAGAGAAGCTTTTCACTTACTAGATCACCAGTTTATCATAAATGAATATAACTCAGGGACAGTAGATGGAAGAGATGCCCAGGACAAAGCATGGGGGAAAGGTGTGGGCCTTCCTGTGCTGAGTGGACTACCCTTCTTGATCTCCAACTATTCACCAACCCAGAAGCTCTTGGAACCCTGTCTTGAGTTTTTATGGAAGTTTCATTACACAGGAGCAGTTAAATCATTGGCCACTGGGCATTGATTCAAACTTCTGCCCTCCTCCCCTCCCCAGAGGTCATGGCGGTTGGACTGAAAGTTTCAACCCTCTAATCACATGGTTAGTATTTTGGCAGTTAGCCTACACCCTTCCTTGTGGTCCAAAGTCACCTCATTGACATTTCATCACAGGAAAATCCAGGAGTTTTAGAAGTTCTGTGTCAGAAATGGGACTGAGGCAAAATAGTATAGTTTCATTATGAATCACGACATCACAACTAGCTTACTAAATATTTACTGTTTTGTTTGATATTTCCATGGGAAAAACTGGCTTTCACCTAGAAGAGATAACTCATGACCTTCCATATGAGTGTTGCAGAATAGTCAGCCATTAAAAGATTGCTTATGTGTCTCATATATATATATGGAAACCTTCCACAAAATATAAGAAAGGGGAAATAAAAGAATATGTACAAATAAAATTAAAAAATAGTACAGATGTAAGTGCTTCCCAGGTGACTCAGTAGTAAAGCATTCTCCTGCCCTTACAGGAAATGCAGGTTCAATTCTTGGGTCAGAAAGATCCCCTGGAGGAGGAAATGGCAACCTACTCCAGTATTCTTGCCTGAGAAATCCCATGGGCAGAGGAGACCGGTGGGCTATAGTCCATGGAGTTGCAAGAGTCGGACACAACTTAGGGACTAAACAACAACAGCAGATGTAAGCCCCACCAAGTATTTCTTTTTTTTCTTAATGACTGTGTGGTTCCCTTATATATCCCAAGACCCTAGAAATATACTTAGAAGTGGCTCAATACTTTACAAAATATTGTATAAAATTTCACATGTGTGATAGAAAGAGAGGGAAGGTATGGTTCAAAATGCTTGCCTACGATTATGAATGCTTTTTGTTTGCCCATAGTTTTGGTTTTATTGTTTTCCCATAAATGTGCATCGCTTGGTTATTTCTAAAGGTTATTTGAGAAATGAAAAAAAGAAAAACAAAACAGAAGAGAACAAGCAAGTTTATGAACTTGGCCTCATCAGAATTGCGTTCCAGGCAAACTGAACCAGACAAAGAGCCCATGTTCAAGTTGCCTGATTTGCTTCCAGTCACTATTGTTGGAAAGGAGCTGGTGCCCGGGTTTTGTTGTTGTTGTTCGAAACCGCAGGATCACTCCACACCTCTCTTCTAGTTGTGCAGCAGCAGGGCCTTCAGGGCCGTTTGCATATCGTCCTCTTTATAGATTCTAGACAGAGAGATCTGGACGTAATTTCACCTACCTGACTATACCTCCAGGAAATTCGAGTAGCTTCTTGTCTCTAGTAAAAAAGCATGCCTTTTAATTTGCATCTCAGTCTCTATCTTGATCTTGGGCTCCATCTCTCTATCATTTCGTCCTCTTTATAGATTCTAGACAGAGAGATCTGGACGTAATTTCACCTACCTGACTATACCTCCAGGAAATTCGAGTAGCTTCTTGTCTCTAGTAAAAAAGCATGCCTTTTAATTTGCATCTCAGTCTCTATCTTGATCTTGGGCTCCATCTCTCTATCATATATGTTTATATCAGTGCATGCATCATAGTTGTGGGCATCTCTGTGCATTCACAGCCCTGGTGTCTTTAAGTTTCTACATTTAAAAGTGAATTACTAGATGCTGCTGTATGGCCACAGTGAGAATGTTTGCTGATTGTGAGAGATGAATGGACAGTGATCTCCAGAATGAGGAAAAAGAACAAAGAAACCAAGAGGAAGAGATTGAGAGACAATGGAAACAGTGAGATGGAAAAAGAGAAGGCATAAGGGAGAGGACGAGACAGCACGAGACCATGATAGAGGCAGAGACAGACAGAGAGCAAGACGTGGACAGGGAAAGTGGACTGAAAAAGAGGATTATAAACAGAAGATGAGGTGCAAGGAGCCAGTGACTCTGTGGATTGAGAAAGGAAAACAGAGAGATGAAGACAGACTTGTAACCAAGGCGTAGAGACAGAGTAAGTCAGAGTTAGAGTTCAAAACAAGAGAGGAAAAATGTCAGTGCGTAGAGAGAAAAGTAGTGAAACTGAAAGTCTCAGCCGCATCCGACTCTTCATGACGCCATGGATGGTGGCCCCTCAGGCTCCTCTGTTCATGGAATTCTCCAGGCAAAAAGACTGGAGTAGGTTGCCATGCCCTTCTCCAGAAGATCCTCCTGACCCAGGGATTAAATCCAGGTCTCCTGCATTGCAGGCAGTTTCTTTACCATCTGAGCCACCAGGGAAGCCCTGAGTAGAGAGAACTTGTTATCAATTCATAATGTAGAACTAATTTCTACCTTGTCTGGCTGTATATTTCCCGCTATAGTGACAGCACGTCCCTGGCCTTTGCTCTGAAGGTTTTCACACCCAGCCAGGTCATGTTGCTAGCAGCGGCCCGTCTTGCATGCTGGACAGCTTTTAGAGGCAAATATGCTGGTGAGTGGGGTGTGCAGTGGAAGAGGTGCATGGAGTGTTTATGTATTTCGAAAAACCTCTTAGATCCCATTGGGGAATAGGACTGATGGTCTGGATGATAGAAAGGCAGCTTCTAACCTTTTCTTCTATACTAGTCCATGCTATTTTGAATTTTTAACATGGGCGTGCATTTCTTTAATAATAAAAATCCTAAAACATGTTTTAAGTGGTTGGCGTGTCAGCACACTACTGAGTGCTGGGAATACAAGATAAATAAGACCTGATCTTTACCCTTGAGGGTGCATATTCTTGTGGAAATAGACAGACACATAAACAGATAAACAGCAATTTAGTGTGGTAAGTGCATAATAGCTATAATAGAGTTTAGTGCAAAGTGCTATGGGAGCAAAGATGAGTTGGGGACAATTAATTTTTTTCTGAGAGTGGGAGGCAAGGCTTGAGGAAGTGACATTTAAGCCAGGTCTTTATGCAAGGTTAAGAGTTTGCAGACAGAATAGGGCTGGGCAAGAGGTAAGGCCACGCCTACCCACTTGAAACTCTCCAGATCTTGAATCAACAAGCTATGGTTAGAATGGTACTTTCCTTCTTCATCATCTAAGTGCCCAAGATATTTGGAATCAAATTTACAGTATATTTTGGTATCAGGTTAGACGCCCCGGTTTGAAATGTCCTCCTAAGTACTTGGTCTCAAACAGGCCAAAGGAATCTGATTTTTCCAAAGGATGAAGTTATTCACCTGAATCCTTTCACTGCCATGAGTGCTTGCCTATGTACATATGCAGATGCACAATTTTAAATGATTTCTGTCTTCTCTAGTCACAATAGAATTTGATTAAATAAACACTCAAGGGATTTTTCCTTGGTCATTCTGTATGTTTTATTAGAGTTCAGAGTGAGTGTTTGTGTCATTTTCTTGATCTCGCTTCTCTAGTCAATATGTGGAACTCGTTCAGAATGAATTGGATAGTCACCACTTAGGATTGCAGTGTGTTTATTCAAGGCAGCAGGAGAAAGCAGTGGACTATTCCACATCAGGGTCATCCAGACTTAAGTGGTTATGCCTTGCAAAGAGGACACATACAAAGTAAATACATAGAAAATTTCCAAAGAATAGATTTGGCTTTTCACTGATTGTTCCCTTTACCTCCTTCTTGTCACAAAGAAGAAATAAGATAAAAAAGAACAGTAGAGGGTAGCTGGTGAGCAAAGGCATGGCTAGAGCTGAGGAAGCATGTGTCCCTAGAACCAGATCGCCACTTCCTTAGTGCTGGAAAGACACTTCCCTGGACCTTGAGTTCTGTCCTTTCCATGGATATAACTTTCAAACAGACTAAGGCTTGAGATGATGTTACAATGTCCAGATCTGCCCCTGAGGTCTCATGATTTAGGAATTTTTTACTAACATTTTGTGCTACTGTAGTAGATTAAATGACTCAGGAATTTTATCATTTTGACAGAGAAGTGACTTGGGAATGAGTTTTTCAGCTGATAGCAAATATGTCCTTAGATATATAAATGACTATCCCTAAGAGTAGGATAAAATCTGCTATGATCTGAATGCTTGTATGTTGAAACGTAACTCCACAATGATGGTGTTAGGAGACAAAGTTTTCAGGAGGTAATTATATTATGAAGATGGAGCCCTTATGAATGACATTCAGTATATGTAAATATCCTTAATTGCTCAGTCATGTCCGAATCTTTGCAACCACATGGACTATATGTAGCCCTCCAGGTTCCTCTGTCCATGGGGATTCTCCAGGCAATAATACTGGAGTGGGTTGCTATGTCCTCCTCCAGGGGATCTTCCCAACCCAGGGATCAAACCCAGGTCTCCCACATTGCAGATGGATTCTTTACCATCTGAGCCACCACCTATAAAAGTGACCTGTGAGGCTCCCTTGTCCTCTCTGTCATGTGAGGACACAGCAGGAAGGCACCATTTATAAATTAGGAAGGGGCCCTCACCAGATACGGGATCTTATGACATTTTGATCTTAGGCTTCCTAGACTACAGAACCACAGAAAGAAACATCTGTCCTTTATAAATCACTTAATCCATGGTATTTTCTCACAGGTCTGAACAGACTAAGACAGGCTCTCTTCCAGTCACCTGTTTGCTTAATTTCATGTATGAAATTCTCCTTGATATTCATTTAACTTAAAGCCTTAGGGAAAAAGAAGGAAACATTATATTTGCCTTAAAAGCTCACCACCTTTAGAAAGTACCTGAGTACCTCATATTCAGCCTAAATGTTGGTCTTGAAAATATCTGTAAAGAAGCAACAATGATTTCCCATTTAAAAATTAACTGATCTTTCTTTTATAGATGGGGTTTGCAGTAGTTTATTTAAGGCAAGGGTTGACAAAATACACCCCATGGGTCTAAAATGTCCTATCACTGTTTGCGTATGACCCATAAGCTAAGAATTATTTTGTACTTTTAAATGACTAAGAAAAAATAAAAAAAGAAGAGTGATATATTGTGACGCTTTAAATTTTTTGATACAAAGTTTTATTGAAATATGATAATTTATTGTCTACAACTACTTTCACTCAAAACTGATAAAGTTGAGTAGTTGTGATAGAGACTGTATAGCTCATTGAAAGTGAAAGTGAAGTCGCTCAGTCGTATCTGCCTCTTTGCGACCCCGTGGACTGCAGCCCACCAGGCTCCTCCGTCCATGGGATTCTCCAGGCAAGAATACTGGAGTGGGTTGCCATTTCCTTCTCCAGGGGATCTTCCCGACCCAGGGATCGAACCCAGGTCTCCTGCATTGCAGGCAGAAGCTTTAACCTCTGAGCCTCAGCTCAAAAGTTTGTCCTCTGGTCCTTACAGGAGAAGTCTGCTGATCCTGATTTGAGAAATTGGAGATAATGTAAGCAGTGAGGCATGATAAAGATACTGCAGATGCCACCTGCATGGTTTTTTGTTTCATAGGCATAATACTCTTAGCCATTGGAAATTCCCAGTCCCAACATGGACCTTTCATTCTCACTTCTTGTCCCTTTGCTCATACTACTTCGTGCCCAGTTAAATCTATTTCATGTTTTAAGTCCTTACTTGGATATTGCCTCCTGAAAATTTATCCATTACTTCCAAAGAGAAGTGATACCTGATTCTTATGAAAAGAGATCTTATACCCTGTTCAATCACTAAACATCATCTGGTTTGTAGTTAATGGTGAACTCCGTGAGGGAAAGACTGCATTTCATTCATTTTTACATACCAATATCTGGCACATAGGAGTTGCTTGATAAATGTACTTTAAAATATCAAAACACTAAAGCAGTATGCTGCTGCTGCTAAGTCACTTCAGTCGTGTCCGACTCTGTGCAACCCCAGAGACGGCAGCCCACCAGGCTTCACCGTCCCTGGGATTCTCCAGGCAAGAACCCTGGAGTGGGTTGCCATTTCCTTCTCCAATGCATGAAAGTGAGAAGTGATAGTGAAGTCGCTCAGTCGTGTCCGACTCTTAGCAAACCCATGGACTGCAGCCTACCAGGCTCCTCTGTCCATGGGATTTTCCAGGCAAGAGTACTGGAGTGTGTTGCCATTGCCTTCTCCAAAAGCAGTATAGTATTGTTTTATTGACACTTTTTACAGTTGGAAAGATAAATGGTCAGTATTAAGACAGCAGAATGATGGGCTTTCTGGCTATTTTTCACTGACTCAATTCCTAAAGTATAAACTATGCAGATTACCTCATCCAAATAATTCTAGTATGGCCCCAATGTAGAGAGAGATATTGAGATAGAGATTGAGAGCGAGAGGGAGAGACATGCAGAGTCACAGCTTTCTCATAGCAGGAAGGATAGTGATGCCTCTTAAAGAGTTCTGATGAGCCAGCTACCAGGATGCTCTGATGGCTGATGGAGGCTTGCACTGTCTCAGGCCTGAAGGAGAAAATGCCTTCATGCTCCTCAGTTAAGGAGCTGTATTGAGAATCCGTCTCCGTGATACAGAAGTCTCAGAAGAACCAGAATGTTTGAGAAAAAGATGAGCAGCTATTGCATTGTGAAAGATAAAATTGCATTTGTGGTAATGTACTGAAATGCAAGCACCATGACAATGAGAAAAGAATTATGGGTTAAAAAACTGCATGGTCTTTCAGGCACATTTACCTGAGAGGGTAACTTGAGCCTTGCTGGCTTTTCCAAGTGAGTCTGCTGCTGCTGCTAAGTCACTTTAGTCGTGTCCGACTCTGTGTGACCCCATAGACGGCAGCCCACCAGGCTCCCCCATCCCTGGGATTCTCCAGGCAAGAACACTGGAGTGGGTTGCCATTTCCTTCTCCAATGCATGAAAGAGAAAAGTGAAAGTGAAGTCGCTCAGTCTGTCCGACTGTTAGCG
>SJYX01007575.1:233758-256580 GCA_006410675.1 Oreotragus oreotragus
TTTTTTTTTTTTTTTTTTGCTTTGGTTCCATCTCTTCATTGTTTTTGGAGTTATTTCTCCACTAATGTCCAGTAGTATATTGGACACCCACTGACCTGAGGAGTTCATTTTTTAGTGTTCTATTTTTTTTTTTCACCTTTTCATGCTGTTTATGGGATTCTCAAGGCACGAATACTGAAGTGGTTTGCCATTCCCTTCTCCAGTGGACCACATTCTGTCAGAACTCTCCACCATGACCCGTCCGTCTTGGGTGGCCCTACACGGTATGGCTCATAGTTTCATCTAGTTAGACAAGGGTTTGGTCCATGTGATCAGATTGGTTAGTTTTCTGTGACCATGGTTTTCAGTCTCTCTGCCCTATGATGAAGAAGAATAAGAGGCTTATGGAAGCTTCCTGATGGGAGAGACTGACTGAGGGGGAAACTGGGTCTTGTTCTGATGGGCGGGGCCATGACTACACAAATAGTGTGTAAATATAGGCTGTGGGTTAATCCACTGAGCATACAGGTGGTGCTTAAGAAATATTCAAATCTTAAGCAGGTTTAAGGAACAGGTGACATCTATTCTTCCCTGTTTGCCATGCCTGATGCCAGAGCCCTTCTCACACTAATGCTCAAGAACATGTCAGTGAGGGAAGATCTAAATGTCTTCCTCTGAGCATCGCTGAACATTTATGCAAGACCAGCATTTGTGCTTTCAGCTGCTCTTACAATGCCTCTCTGTGCTACAAAGTCCAGGTTCTCCCCTCTATCGCCAGTAGGGTTCATAAAGTCAATCAGCAGTAGGAATTCTCTAGAAGGGGGACTATCTCCCAGCCTCAGATTTTAATATCTTTCCTCTTCCCAAACCTCTGCTGCATTTGAACACAAGAAAATGGAGAATGGCCACTGGTAGGCAGCCAAGGAGAGGGCTAACCCAGGATCCGTGTTGTCAGAGTTGAGTGAGAAAGCTTTGGATGACTAAAGGATCTTCCCTGGTGGCTTAGATTGGAAAGAATCTGCATGCAGTGTAGGAGACTGGGGTTTTATCCCTGGTTCAGGAAGATCCCCTGGGGAAGGGAATGGCAACCCACTCCAGTATTCTTGCCTGGAGAATTCCATAGACAGAGGAGCCTGGTGGGCTAAGTCCATGGGATTGCAAAGAGTTGGACACGACTGAGTGACTAACACAAAGGAACCAGCCTGGTTGGGAGGATACTCCATGTACCCTACTCCTTGTCCACCATCTTTTCCCACTCCTCAGAATGAAGAAGCTTCAAATGTTGAGTCATCAAGAACACTTCTGCTTGTGGTGTTCCAAATCAAGGGGAACAAATGGAGCTGTCTTATAGGAAGGCGAACACTGGTGTTCATGATTGTACTTTATTCAAGAAAGGCAGGGGTGGTGTGGGGAAGGCAATGGCACCCCACCCCAGTACTCTTGCCTGGAAAATCCAATGGACGGAGTAGCCTGGTGGGCTGCAGTCCATGGGGTCGCTAACAGTCGGACAGACTGAGCAACTTCACTTTCACTTTTCTCTTTCATGCATTGGAGAAGGAAATGGCAACCCACTCCAGTATTCTTGCCTGGAGAATCCCAGGGATGGGGGAGCCTGGTGGGCTGCCATCTATGGGGTCACACAGAGTCGGACATGACTGAAGTGACTTAGCAGCAGCAGCAGCAGGGGTGGTGATGAAGACAGATAAAGATACTGCTGCCTCAGCAAAGTTCCCTGAATGCGGGGCACACCACTGGGACTGTGCGGGGGGAAGCGCCTGTGTTCAGCATGAAGCCTGGCATCCAGGGAGTTGCGATCAAAGGCGACAAATCCTCTCTGTCACCACCAGCCTTTAAAATAGACCCAATTAGGCCCAGAACTAGGAACCCAAGGGATTCCTCTGTCCCATGCCTGTTCTCATTCCACTCTGCCTAAGACTTGTGCATGCACACAGGCAAGACATCGTGATAATAACTTTTTCTGGTATTCCATGATAAAGGGCCAGGAACAATTTTGAGTCAGTGATCTGAGGACTGCCCAAAGCAAGTCTACGTTACATAACCACCAACTTCTTGAAAATAGTCTAATAATCCCCGTGGGGCACACTGCATCCCTTCTCAGCTCGTTCTGGTTGGAGAATGTAACAGTGCTAACAGTTGGCCTGGGAGGAAATGGTGATATGTATGTTTTTACCTGGAAGAGAGAGTCATAAGTTTAATTTGTTCTAGTGTTAAATAACATGTGTGCCCCTCCTTCCATGATATCCGTCTCTGCGATAGTGACCAAGACAAAGCTTTGCCCATGGGATGCTCAGTGGAGATTCTTATGGTCTCAGTTTGAGTTCACATGGGGATTTTGCTAGACAATTTGATTCCTTCTTTTTCCACCAGTCTGATCTTGGGAATAGAGTGTTGTAAACTGTTGGGTCCCTTACAAAGTAGAAAGATCTCTGAGG
Organism: Oreotragus oreotragus; assembly: GCA_006410675.1. NCBI lineage: Eukaryota > Metazoa > Chordata > Mammalia > Artiodactyla > Bovidae > Oreotragus > Oreotragus oreotragus. The sequence continues at coordinate 236,191 of SJYX01007575.1, forward strand.
TCAGTCCCTCCAGTGCTGTTGTTTCACAGATGAGAAATCTGAGGACTGTGGAGACTGAATTAAATATGCTGTGAAAAACTTCGGAGTGTCATGCCCCTGACTTTTGTGAAAAGTTTAAAACACTACTGATATGTTATGATGGTGAAAGATTGAGTTCAGATTCTTGGTTCTGCCATTTACTAGTTGGGCAACATTGGATAGGTCATTTAATTTTTCCAAGACTGTTTGTTCATCCATAAAATGAAATTAATGTCACATCTACATAACAGGGTTAACCTGAGTATTACCAGAGATCATGTATGTCAAGCATTTTGCACTATGCCAAGTCCAAATTAAGTACTTTGCATGTTCAATATTGAGATAATAAAATGCCTTTGATGAGATCATAATTATAGATGTCTTGAAAAGAATTTGTTACAGAAATATATATATATAACTTATCTGAAAGACTGATTAGATAGAAAGCCTTCATAATATAAGAATTTTCTACTAAAAGTAAGCCACAGAATGCATTCACTTAAAAAGCAACATTCATTGAGAACATTCAGAATTTTTGCTCAGTCTATGACCTGTCTCTTATACACATCTAGATGTGTATAAGAGACAGNTTACTTATCTGAAAGACTGATTAGATAGAAAGCCTTCATAATATAAGAATTTTCTACTAAAAGTAAGCCACAGAATGCATTCACTTAAAAAGCAACATTCATTGAGAACATTCAGAATTTTTGCTCAGTCTATGACAACACAGTCTAATAAGAACAATTGTGTGTTCATTTGTTTAGAAAACTAACTCTTAAAAGTCAGCCACAAAGAAACAGACCACAGAAATGATAGTGTGAAATTATTGCTGATAGTAAAACTGTCATGAAATTAAAAGCTTGAATTTTAACTGTTTTTAACAGAGAACTCTTTCTCAAGGCTCCTTTGAAACCCTGTGTTGCTGGAATCTATATGCATGAAGGATTTGCGATGGTAGTGGTAGACTAAATTTCACAGATTTTTCAAGGAAATTTTGGTTGCCAAACCTTGAGATACTTAGTGTTCAGATAAACGTAATTTTTCACATACTTTCTTTTTCAGCAATAGGCAAATGAAACTCACAAATGACTGGATCAAGACCGAGATGGTTTTACTACAGGATTTAATTTGATTGCTGCTTCATCATTGCCTTTGTACAAATGGAGGAGGGGGATGTAAGGGTGACGAGAATCACTAGAGGCCTGCACACCTGGGTTTGCATCTTGTCTCCACTTTTCACCAGCCAGGTGACCTTGAACAAATCATGTGAACACTCTAGACATTTCTTCATCTTCAGTTTCTTAAAATATAATTAGTGTTGATAGTGGCAAGACCACAGGAGTGTTGTAAGAAACAAATGAGAGAACATACATGAAGCTCTTTGTGTTCAGTTAGATGTATGGAGGTTCTGAAAACCTGCTGGTTATTATTAGCTTTATGTCTAGGCTGTTATTAGGTCTTGGTGACTCCGGGTTTCTCAGAAAGAACTGTGCGATCCCTGGAAATAGTTCAAGGCAGAGCCTGCCAAGGGGGTGGTACCCTTTTGTTTTAGAGAGTATGGATTACATCAAGGCAGTCAGTTAGCAATGGGGCTGCCTGCAGTGCATGTGCTTCATCGAGGTCTCCGTCTCGGGGTCTGAGGACCTGACTGTATCATTAAGGATCTACTTTCCCTTTCCCTCTGTCTTTCCTTTTCTCTTTCTTTCCCTCTCTCTTCCCTGTCCCTCTCCTTTGTGTCCCTGGGATTTGTTAGGATTTCACTGCTATGTCACCAGTTGATTGCAGGGTCAGACCACAGGGTCTAGGTGGCAGTGTCTTTATTTCATTTGGGAAGATCTTAGAGGGATAAACAAATAATGAAAATTGTGTTTTGTTTTGGCTTTTTTTTTTCCTCCCAGACTTTTCAAATTAGCTAGTCTTCCGTCAGTAAGGCTAAGACTAAGCGCACACCACTGTCCGTAACCAGCTTGGTTTGTAATTTTAAAAATTGTGTTCGTATATGTCTTTCAAAGCCAGTGACTTCAGTGTCGTCTTTTTTTTTTTACCTGGAATTTCTATCTAAAGAAAAAAATATCCAGATGATTTAAGCAAATGAGGATTTAATTCATCAGATTTAATCTTATTTCTGTGCTTAGATTCATAGCTTTAATCTGTAAACAAGCGCATCATTAGGGAGATAGGTAATTACACAAATTAGATTGGGGAAACTTTGCCAGGGGAGATGGATTTTGTTTACCCTCATTTGTTTGGCACCAGAGGAATTTCTCACACAAAGAGAACATCTTGTGTGGCTCAAGAAGGGGAAAATAGTGAAAAGTCTAGGAGAGGAATTCTTTTGTCCCTGGGACTGAATCTTGTAGCAATGGGCTTTTGTCCAGACACTTCATGGGGGTCAGTCTGAGGTGAAGGACAGCAGAGAGCATGGAGCAGATAAAAGCACTGAGGTATCCACTTCTCAGGAGCCTGACACATGTTTGTTGATTAAAATATGTTCTTTGACTTAAATGGAAAGGCTTCTAAAATTTTAAGATGTGCTCTCCACATGTTGAAGTGCATCAGGAAAATCAGTCAAATTGCTTTGGGGATCTTTACTCTTTCAAAGGATCTCTTAGATTTAGTGAGTACGTGTTCTCAAAGGGTGATTAGTCTACATGAGAAGAAGAATGTAAATATGAATTGATGTTTCTTTCTGCTCATTTTAAAAGGAGGGCCTGTAAGACTTGATGAAGGATATAGATCATAACCTTTGGCAGATATGATTGCTGAGGTTTGTGGCAGGCAGAGATGGAGAAAAGGGAGGAATCACATTCTCTTTAGACAGATGGGTAAAAAAGAATAAAGAATAATAATAAATTTACAAAGACAGTTTGGCTCGTGGAATCCACATGTTATCTTTCTCTTATTGGCATTAGGGAGCCAGTAAATACTGACAGTAAAATGTGACCTAAAGATAATCACAGTAAAATAAGAATGGTCAAGCATGAAGTTCCGAAAGGATTGGAGGGGTGGAGAGATCATTTAAAAAATGAAGCATTCATTTATTCATTTTTTTTTTTAATTTTAAGCTGAGTACCTACTATATACTGGGCACCATATCAAGAATAGGAGATTCGTTAGTAACAAATCAGATATGAATTTTGCCCTGAAAAATTTTAGAAATCATGACCTGAGAGAGATGATTATATCTTTAATTATTTTGGTGATAATGAGATTAGAAAGGCAAAATATTCAGTTCAGTTCAATTCAGTCGCTCAGTCGTGTCTGACTCTTTGCGACCCCATGAATCGCAGCACGCCAGGCCTCCCTGATCATCACCCTCTCTCGGAGTTCACTCAGACTCACGTCCATCTTGTCCATGATGCCATCCAGCCATCTCATCCTCGGTCGTCCCCTTCTCCTCCTGCCCCCAATCCCTCCCAGCATCAGAGTCTTTTCCAATGAGTCAACTCTTCGCCTATTTTTGAACTTTCTATAAATGGAACCATTGCTATACATACTGTCTTGTAACTGGATTCTTTTGTGACATTCATATGGATCACTCCATATAGTGGCAATAATTTGTAATTCTTGTTGCTGTATTCCATCCTATGAGTATATCCACAGTTTATCCACTCTCCCAAAGATGTACCTGAGTACCTTCCAGGTTTGGGCCAAATACTGCTGCTATGAACATTCTTATAAAAATATTTACATTCTCATAAATAACAGTATTTACATTCTTGTCAATAGCAGGAATTGTGATACATTCTGTGAAAGTGCATATCAAGAGGGTTTAACCTAATTGGATAGGGCAGGAGAAACTTTCTGAGTATGTGAAATTTGAGTTAGGGGCAGTTCAATTCAGCAGAAGGAATGGTATTTACTGACATCCAGGGCAAAAAGAAGATTCAATTAGAGAACTCCTTTAGAGCAAGAATGTCTAGAAATATGTGGGACCAATGCAGTGGGCCTCATTCAGTGTGCCCTCAGAACTGTTGCCCATAGCACCCAAGGTCCACTCCATCTTCTCTGCCCTTCCCGCTGTCCAGCCCCCTCCTCCTGTTTCTGGCTTCCAGGCTGGAGGAATGATTTCTGAGGCTCCAGATCGGTAACTACAGAAGGCAGAGATTCTCTGTGGGAGACAGAAGATGAGAGTGGCCCTGGGGAGCTCTGTGATTGCAAAGCCCCAGATTCTTCTGCTGGTGAAATACTAATTTTCCAAAATGGAACCCTGAACAATGGTATTTTATTAGGAGAGTTCAATCTTCAATCTTAGACTATCTGATGGAGTGATTTGAAGGGAATTTGTTCTAAATAGAATTGGATGAAACTGATTCTCCCAAAGGTGTTTTGCAAATGGAAAAAAAATGGAAGTAGGGGAGGCTTGGTGGTGGGTGGGGAAGCAGTAAGTGTGCACTGGGCTAAGGGAGGTGTGCAAAGGCCAAGAGAAAAACAGCAAACTTGACCTCGCATCTGTTTCTGCTTGGCTGTGAGACAACTACAAATGGCTTACTGAGCAGATTCCTGTTCCTGGGCAAGACACTATTGCAGAGAGGCTAAGAAAGTGGACCCTGAGATCAGATGGCCTGGACTTGAACCCTAACACCTCTGTTTATTAGCTGGGTAATCTCGAGCATGCTTCAGCCTACCCATATCTCCATTCCTTCATATTTAACATGGACATAATATCAATAATAAAGGTGGTTCTGAGGGTTAGATGATTACATTTGAGACACTTAGAACAGTGCCTGCTACATCTCGGCACCTTTGTAATTGTTAGATATTACTATTAGTCAGACCCTATCACTTTTCTGCTGCAATTTTAGATAAGGCACAGTCTCTCTTTGAGCCTCAGTTTCTTCATCTTTACTCACAATCTGAGCTCCTAGAGACATTTATGCACCATTTATAATTCTCCAAAGCTAAGATGGTGTAATCACGTGGCCTGGTGCTGTGGGATGTTTTGTATGCACCCGATGTTGACAACCGCATCCCCAGATTTGTCTAGCAGAACCCACTACTGTCAAGATGTGATGGAATGCAATCTGAACTCGATGCATTTTGTTTTCTTTGCAAGCTGTGTAGAACCCTAGTTTGGATCAGAAAATAAAGATTTATGGTTTGTGTTCTCTTCTCTTACTCCTTTTGGTTGTTATGATTTCAGTAGGTCCCTCTCATGGAAAGAAGCAGGGATTCTCTTGTTCTTGCATATGGGTTCACAAGCCACTCCCATGGAAAGTCTTGGCTGAAAGGTCCCCATAAGTTTTGCATAAAGATATTTCCAGCCTCCACCTTCTTGATTTCAAGTTATATTTTCCTTTTTTAAAACAATTTTCCTCTAGGACTTCAGGGTCTTTACTATTAAACAGGGGCTGTGGTTTACTTTCATTGTGATGAAGAACTTAAAAGAAAAACCAGAGGTTATTTATATGGAAACAGGATCATGCCAAAGGTGGAAAGAGATGAGAGGGAGCTCTGGAGACGCCTTCAGTTGCTATAACAACCATATGCAATATCTATTTTTCCTCCCCTCTTTGCTTTTAGTAGCCTATCTAATCTATCTTCTGGTTCTGATTCTAAAAATCACCTGGGATCATTTTACAAAAGGACATGAGATTTTTTTCTTTAACAGTGCTTGAAAAGAAGCACAAATGCAACAATGGCCCTCAAGTATTGTGGGTCTCCTACCTGCCAGGCGCTTTACTAGGTGTTTAATGTATGTCATTTTGCTGTAATTTCCTCTTTCTTCTAGAACACTGTGGAGAATATATTGCTTTCTGGCCATACAGTATTAATCTGATACGTTTATAGCCAGAGCCATTAGGAAGTTCCCAGTGTGTGTTCTGAGTCTGAGCTTTAGAAAGAGCAGCAGGTGGTTGTGGGGAAGATAGTCTGATCACTGTCCTTTCATGATTTGTCCAGTGACTTCTGTTCATCCTGTAATGCATTTGGCCACATAACTGTCTGGTTATCTCCCTCCTTTGTTTCCTGGTCTGTGTGCATGAGGCTCTGACCTCTTGCATGCATTATCAGAAGAGAATGCTGACCACTGTTACACTTCAGTGCCTCCACTTTTGCACCGACTATATGCAAAACACGGTGCCCATTGCCAAGGAGGGAGCGTAGACTCTGTACACAGCCTGCTGGAATCCCTATTCCAAATGGAGAGAGCGTGACATATACAAACAGTGCAAACCATCTTGCAGTTGTGCTCAGTCCTAAAAGAAACGTGCACTGATTTTTTTTGAACTTTCTATAAATGGAACCATTGCTATACATACTGTCTTGTAACTGGATTCTTTTGTGACATTCATATGGATCACTCCATATAGTGGCAATAATTTGTAATTCTTGTTGCTGTATTCCATCCTATGAGTATATCCACAGTTTATCCACTCTCCCAAAGATGTACCTGAGTACCTTCCAGGTTTGGGCCAAATACTGCTGCTATGAACATTCTTATAAAAATATTTACATTCTCATAAATAACAGTATTTACATTCTTGTAAATAGCAGGAATTGTGATACATTCTGTGAAAGTGCATATCAAGAGGGTTTAACCTAATTGGATAGGGCAGGAGAAACTTTCTGAGTATGTGAAATTTGAGTTAGGGGCAGTTCAATTCAGCAGAAGGAATGGTATTTACTGACATCCAGGGCAAAAAGAAGATTCAATTAGAGAACTCCTTTAGAGCAAGAATGTCTAGAAATATGTGGGACCAATGCAGTGGGCCTCATTCAGTGTGCCCTCAGAACTGTTGCCCATAGCACCCAAGGTCCACTCCATCTTCTCTGCCCTTCCCTCTGTCCAGCCCCCTCCTCCTGTTTCTGGCTTCCAGGCTGGAGGAATGATTTCTGAGGCTCCAGATCGGTAACTACAGAAGGCAGAGATTCTCTGTGGGAGACAGAAGATGAGAGTGGCCCTGGGGAGCTCTGTGATTGCAAAGCCCCAGATTCTTCTGCTGGTGAAATACTAATTTTCCAAAATGGAACCCTGAACAATGGTATTTTATTAGGAGAGTTCAATCTTCAATCTTAGACTATCTGATGGAGTGATTTGAAGGGAATTTGTTCTAAATAGAATTGGATGAAACTGATTCTCCCAAAGGTGTTTTGCAAATGGAAAAAAAATGGAAGTAGGGGAGGCTTGGTGGTGGGTGGGGAAGCAGTAAGTGTGCACTGGGCTAAGGGAGGTGTGCAAAGGCCAAGAGAAAAACAGCAAACTTGACCTCGCATCTGTTTCTGCTTGGCTGTGAGACAACTACAAATGGCTTACTGAGCAGATTCCTGTTCCTGGGCAAGACACTATTGCAGAGAGGCTAAGAAAGTGGACCCTGAGATCAGATGGCCTGGACTTGAACCCTAACACCTCTGTTTATTAGCTGGGTAATCTCGAGCATGCTTCAGCCTACCCATATCTCCATTCCTTCATATTTAACATGGACATAATATCAATAATAAAGGTGGTTCTGAGGGTTAGATGATTACATTTGAGACACTTAGAACAGTGCCTGCTACATCTCGGCACCTTTGTAATTGTTAGATATTACTATTAGTCAGACCCTATCACTTTTCTGCTGCAATTTTAGATAAGGCACAGTCTCTCTTTGAGCCTCAGTTTCTTCATCTTTACTCACAATCTGAGCTCCTAGAGACATTTATGCACCATTTATAATTCTCCAAAGCTAAGATGGTGTAATCACGTGGCCTGGTGCTGTGGGATGTTTTGTATGCACCCGATGTTGACAACCGCATCCCCAGATTTGTCTAGCAGAACCCACTACTGTCAAGATGTGATGGAATGCAATCTGAACTCGATGCATTTTGTTTTCTTTGCAAGCTGTGTAGAACCCTAGTTTGGATCAGAAAATAAAGATTTATGGTTTGTGTTCTCTTCTCTTACTCCTTTTGGTTGTTATGATTTCAGTAGGTCCCTCTCATGGAAAGAAGCAGGGATTCTCTTGTTCTTGCATATGGGTTCACAAGCCACTCCCATGGAAAGTCTTGGCTGAAAGGTCCCCATAAGTTTTGCATAAAGATATTTCCAGCCTCCACCTTCTTGATTTCAAGTTATATTTTCCTTTTTTAAAACAATTTTCCTCTAGGACTTCAGGGTCTTTACTATTAAACAGGGGCTGTGGTTTACTTTCATTGTGATGAAGAACTTAAAAGAAAAACCAGAGGTTATTTATATGGAAACAGGATCATGCCAAAGGTGGAAAGAGATGAGAGGGAGCTCTGGAGACGCCTTCAGTTGCTATAACAACCATATGCAATATCTATTTTTCCTCCCCTCTTTGCTTTTAGTAGCCTATCTAATCTATCTTCTGGTTCTGATTCTAAAAATCACCTGGGATCATTTTACAAAAGGACATGAGATTTTTTTCTTTAACAGTGCTTGAAAAGAAGCACAAATGCAACAATGGCCCTCAAGTATTGTGGGTCTCCTACCTGCCAGGCGCTTTACTAGGTGTTTAATGTATGTCATTTTGCTGTAATTTCCTCTTTCTTCTAGAACACTGTGGAGAATATATTGCTTTCTGGCCATACAGTATTAATCTGATACGTTTATAGCCAGAGCCATTAGGAAGTTCCCAGTGTGTGTTCTGAGTCTGAGCTTTAGAAAGAGCAGCAGGTGGTTGTGGGGAAGATAGTCTGATCACTGTCCTTTCATGATTTGTCCAGTGACTTCTGTTCATCCTGTAATGCATTTGGCCACATAACTGTCTGGTTATCTCCCTCCTTTGTTTCCTGGTCTGTGTGCATGAGGCTCTGACCTCTTGCATGCATTATCAGAAGAGAATGCTGACCACTGTTACACTTCAGTGCCTCCACTTTTGCACCGACTATATGCAAAACACGGTGCCCATTGCCAAGGAGGGAGCGTAGACTCTGTACACAGCCTGCTGGAATCCCTATTCCAAATGGAGAGAGCGTGACATATACAAACAGTGCAAACCATCTTGCAGTTGTGCTCAGTCCTAAAAGAAACGTGCACTGATTCAAAGAAGCTGAAGACCTTATTTTCCTCAGAATAAATTTACCATCACAACATTTACCTGTCATTGTATAATAGTTCTTTCTGAACTTTGTAGAACAGAACTTTCTGAGTGTCCTTTTTTGGCTCTTTGAATTCAAGGCGCAGACTTTCAGGAAGCACCTACTATGTGTGAGGCTCTCTGTTCAGCACAGAGGTTGCATATTTAACATCTGGAGTAGCATGAGTGTGTTTCAAAGTAACTTCATTCAAAATTTTCACTGTATTGCATCTTCCTTATCTTAGGCAAAGCCACAGACGCAAGACTCATGGCCAAGGCAACACAGCTATAAGCCACAATTAGGTTTTTAAAGATAAATTGGCTTTTGTCATTCCCTTGAAAGTCTTACACGCTTCTTTTTTGGCGTATCTGGGCACCAGAATGATCAGTCCTGCCTTGAGCTTTCCATGGGCCATTCCACCCCACCCCTCACACTGTGGTCCAGTTACATTAACCTGCTGTACAATGATGGGATGTAAAGCCTAAATGAGCCCTATAGTCAGAGGCAGAGTGAGGGAAGGCTGGTTAGTAGGAGTTAATAGCTGACAGTTTAAGAGTTATAAGCAATTCTTAGTTAAATGAGTTATTTCTCTATGCAGTGAGTTGTACCCCCCATGATTTCTTTCTTCCCCACATCTGTTCCCCACCCCCAGCCATCATTCCCTTAGAATGAGAGTATGCTAGTTATTTGCCCAGGGCCAGTGAGACCCTCTGACCCCTTTATTGTTTTTAGTAGTAGTAGTTGAAGCATCAGTATGTAGGGAGAAGAAGCTAAATGACTCACACAGAAATTCCAGCAATTGGTGGCTTGGTGGCAGAAGTATTGGAATCCATAGCTCTGAATACTTTCCTTCCCTCAGCGGCTCTTTTTCAGAGTGAAACAGAGCTGGAGGAAGCCAGTTATGTTTGCTAGAGAGAGAGAAACAGACAGATGATTTTAACTGGAATTGAAATCTGGACATTTATTTAGGATTTCTCTTCTTTTCGAGATGTGGCTATACCTTATTCTGGTTTGCGGATTCCTGAGGTTCTGATTATTAAAGATTTTCAAAAGTTGTGGTTGTAGTCCAGAGTAGTGAAAGAGACACAAAGGGAAGGATGTCAGAAAAGCATCAGGGCTGAGTTGAAGGGTTCTTCCCACAAAGTCCTTCCTGCCGCCTAGGTATCTAACTCCTTCAAAGACGTCTTCTATTCCTGACAAGGGAAAATGAAAACAAAACTGCTCTAAGACTCTTGCACAAGTGTGGCTGTTTTTTCAAAGCAAAGAAAAGCCTGTGTGTTTGCTGAGGTAAGCTGTCCATGGGCTCATTTTCCTGTATTTTATTCTAAAATATAGGGGACAGAGCAAATAACAGAAATATGGTTACATACATGGAGAACCAACAGGGCTAGTGAAGATGGTAATCTTTGTGAATCTTGTTAATGCTTTAACAAACAGACAATACTCACAATCAGCACATTGATTCTTTGAATGGAAGCAGGCACGGAAGTGCTGCTTAAAATAAGTGTGTTGATTTTCACATTAAAGTAGGCCAAACTCTCTCTGTTTATAGTATTAATTTGCTTAGCAAGCCCTTTATTTCTTTGACAGTAAGGAGATAAGCGTCAGCCCAGCTGTGACTGAATCGAGCAACAAGTGTTGGTAGTCTGCTGTTTGCGTGCTAGTGGTTGCTGGGCATCATGGTGTGTGCATAAGATAAGTGGAAGGGTTAGTCACTCAGTCGTGTCCGACTCTGCGACCCTGAAGACTGAAGCCTGCCAGGCTCCTCTGTTCATGGAATTTTCCAGGCAAGAACATTGGAGTGGGTTACCATTTCCTTCTCCAGGTTATCTTCCTGACCTAGGGTTAGAACCCAGGTCTCCTGCATTGCAGGAAGATTCTTTACCAGCTGAGCCACTCTTCCTAACTCTGTAAGGTATATATATCTTATTTATCTCCAGTTTTCTTTTTTTTTTTTTTGAACATTGGAGTGGGTTACCATTTCCTTCTCCAGGTTATCTTCCTGACCTAGGGTTAGAACCCAGGTCTCCTGCATTGCAGGAAGATTCTTTACCAGCTGAGCCACTCTTCCTAACTCTGTAAGGTATATATATCTTATTTATCTCCAGTTTTTTTTTTTTTTTTTTTCAAAGAGATTTACTCTCGAACTAAGGATACTATGTTAGCTCATTTAAAATTAAATGCTTCCTAGTAGAAATGAACACCTAGCCTACTAAACGTCAAGTGCAGACATTGATACAGTGCTTTGTAGACCAAGGTGGGGTTCTCCCTGTTTGGGTAAGAAACATGGAATTTTCCATAAATGGGGAAAGGCCTGGAAATAGGAATAAAAAAATGGGATTTCCTGGAGTTCACAGAAATTTGACTTTGTGGTGAGGAGGTGTGGATGAAGGGTGGAGATAATGAAAGAAGGGAGATGGTGAGAAAGAGGGAGACATGGGGAGCAGGGGTAGGGATGTTGAGAGAGCCTGGCGATTGTGGGAGTCTTTAAATGCTAGGCAAAAGAGGATCATCATCCGTTCTTACTCATTTGACTCTGAGAGGATTACTTTTTGAGGTTTTGTTTTACTGTTTCTTACGGGAAAGAAAGAAAAACGGGGGGAAAACAAGTCTTCTTTGTTTTGGTCAACAGCTGCCATTCATGTTGGAAGGAGGCCCCCTAGGGAGCAGGCAAGGGAGATGAGAGATATTCCTTATCTTCAGCTGCACGTTAGTTTCCCAGTCTATAAAATGGATGGGAAACAACTCAGTCAAAATAATTGTCCCAAGAGTACCAATATTCAGTATGGACTCTGAAGAGAAATATTCTAAATGGCAAAAGGGTGAAGCACCTTTTCCAAGGTGCTATGTCATCCTAGAGAAGCACTGAAGCCCAGCTGTGAGGATCAACAGTGTTTGAAGGAGTCTCTGCAGCTGGCAGTTTAGTTTTAGGAGAAGAAAGTGAGACTTGGAGGAGCTGGAACTGGTTAGAGAATAAAGCAGAAACGTGATTTGAAAGATCTCAGTAAGAGACCTAGGAAAGGAGGGCATGCCAGTAATAATGGTTTTGTAAACTGGTATGTGTGTGCTAAGTTGCTTTAGTCATGTCCAACTCTTTGCGATCCCATGGACTATAGCCTGCTAGACTCAACTGTTCATGGGATTCTCCAGGCAAGAATACTGGAGCGGGTTGCCACGCCCTCACCCAGGGCATCTTCCCGACTCAGGTGTGGAACCCACGTCTCTAGCATGTAGATTAGCATGCAGGTTCTTTACCACTAGTGCCACCTGGGAAGCAAATTGCTGGACAAGTACTGATAATGAGCCCAAATACAAGACAGCTCAGAATTAGGAGAAGTAGTATAAGGGGCAGGAGAAGGCACAGAGGGCCTGGCAAGCTATGTGTGGTGTCGGCAACAAGGAAGCCCTGAAAGTGAGTTCAGCTTCTAGCCCTTTCCACTTATAAGAGGCTCCTAGAATAGATAATTCATGGTGGTAAAAGTAAAACAACAGTTACTAGTGGCTGGAGATGGAGGGATGGAGGGGTGATTGTTTTAGGGGTGCAGAGTTTCTGTTTGGGATGGCATTATCATTCTGGAAACAGATAGTGGCAATGGACAGACAACACTGTTAATGTACCTAATGCCACTGAATTGCACACTTAAAAATGGTTAAAATGGTAAATTTTATGTTAGGCTTCAGTTCAGTTCAGTTCAGTCGCTGAGTTGTGTCCGACTCTTTGTGACCCCCTGAACTGCAGTACGCCAGGCCTCCCTGTCCATCACCAACTTCCAGAGTTCACCCAAACTCATGTCCATCGAGTTGGTGATGCTGTCCAGCCATCTGATCCTCAGTCGTTCCCTTCTCCTCCTGCCCCCAATCCCTCCCAGCATCAGGGTCTTTTCCAGTGAGTCAACTCTTTGCATGAGGTGGCCAAAGTACTGGAGTTTCAGCTTCAGCATCAGTCCTTCCAAAGAACACCCAGGACTGATCTCCTTTAGAATGGACTGGTTGGATCTTCTTGCAGTCCAAGGGACTCCCAAGAGTCTTCTCCAGCACCACAGTTCAAAAGCATCAATTCTTTGGCACTCAGCTTTCTTCACAGTCCAACTCTCACATCCATACATGACCACAGGAAAAACCATAGCCTTGACTAGATGGACCTTTGTTGGCAAAGAAATGTCTCTGCTTTTGAATATGCTATCTAGGTTGGTCATAACTTTCCTTCCAAAGAGTAAGCATCTTTTAATTTCATGGCTACACTCACCATCTGCAGTGATTTTGGAGCCCAAAAAGATAAAGTCTGACACTGTTTCCACTGTTTTCCCCATCTATTTGCCATGAAGTGATGGGACCAGATACCATGATCTTAGTTTTCTGAATGTTGAGGTTTAAGCCAACTTTTTTGCTCTCCTCTTTCACTTTCGTCAAGAGGCTCTTTAGTTCTTCACTTTCTGCCATAAGGGTGGTGTCATCCGCATAGTGGTAAAAATGTTATGCTTGTTTTACCACAATAAAAGATCTATTCCTTTCAGGATAAACAAAATAACCCCCAGAGTTGGAGGAACTCTGTTGTTCAAAATCCACAAAGAAATCTGTTCAACTTTAAGCTGTGTTGGCGCATGGGGATGATCCGGAGGGATGATGTGGGGTGGGAGGTGGGAGAGGGGTTCATGTTTGGGAATGCATGTACACCCGTGGTGGATTCATGTCAATGTATGCCAAAACCAATACAGTACTGTAAAGTAAAATAAAGTAAAAATTAAAATTAAAAAAAAAAAGTAGGAGCAGGAGTTGATATCAGGAAGATCCTAAGTGTTAAGATCTTTGTATTTTTATTTTCCTGTTGTTGCCTGTGTGCTGCACAAAACCTCGTCACAGCCATGAGACGCTGCCATTATGATGCTGAATTTATTGCAATTATAGACACAGTTTTTTTCCCAATTTGCTCCTCTGGATAGATTTTGAACATTTTTGGTTAATTATTTAAAGTATGATTTGACTCTTACAATTATTTTTCTTCTGTCTCTGCTTGGAGAATATTTTTCACTTTCCATTTTAAAGATATTAGAAGTATTGAGCTTAATTATAAGAAACACTGATTATTTGTTGCTAAGCAGTCAACTCTATAGCAGAGTCAACTTGTTCCTTCTGCAAATAAAAGCAGCTAGAAGACAAAGAATCCCAGTTTTTTTGGAAAATTTTGCTTTGCCCCAAGGGCCCTTGTGTGGCTAGGTTTTCCAGATTTTCTCCCCACTGGTGGTTCTAATGACAGTGTTTGGGTTCTCTTAACCCACAACGAAGTTTTCCCTGCAGGATTGGAAAACAGTGATTCCTTATTGCATGAGAAGCTCATCCTTTCTTCTCTGATAGTTTGTTCTTTTTTCCTCTGGATTATATAGAAAACTTGGATATGTCTAAAGACATCATGTCTGTTAGTTATAGGGGGTGGACTCTCCTCTGTAATACAGAACAATGTAATTCCATCTCCACTAAATAAATAAACTGACACTGACAGCCCCAGAAACTCCTACTTCAGCAGGGTAGCACTCCTGTGAACGTCAGAGTATCATCAGTGGTCTCTCATGTAGAACCCAACAATAGCAATAGTGACAGTGAGAGTGAAACTAAAATCAATAAAGAAAAGAGGTTTCAGCCAAGGCATCAAAGAGGTGATTAGGGGGCCAGTGAGAAGGAATTAGAGGAGCCCTTGGGAAAGGTCTTAAAAATCTCCCTTTGAAGGAGTTTGTTCAGAGAGCTTCTTGAATGCAAGATGACAAGACCGCATTCCCATCTTCAAATTAAGTGGCAAGTTGGGAAAAGAAGATAAAATATAAGTAAACTTGAATCATGCTCACATGAAACATTTTCCTAATTAATGAGTTAATCCATCCCCTACCTGGTTTCTCCCTAATGAACAAAGGCTGTTACGTTGTTCAGACTCCCGTGGAGTCGTTGAGAACAACAGGGTTATTTGTAAATACATTCCTTTTCCTCCCGCCGTTTTATGCCAGTGTCCAATTGAGCCCAATCATTGTATTTCTCCAAACGTTGAAGGAACTGCCAGCTCTTGCTTGAGCCTGACTGATTTATTCCATGTTCTTTCGTCCCACAGCAACTAAATTCTAGTTAAATTTATTTTTGAACAAAGATAGTCAGCCTCCGAGAGAGGTTTTCTTTTAAATGAATGACAGCATACAGTTCCAAGACCATTCATTTGCTTATATCTATTTGCTGTATCTAGACAGCTATTATCATGCATGTGGTACTTCAGAACAATTTCCCCCAGTCTGCTGTCAGTAGCAACCAGCTGAAGGAGCCTGCTTCAGCCAGACTTGTGCCTGGCATCTTGAATCTGAACCACAGCTTTCCATATCACCTCGGTATTTGGCCAAGCTCATCCTTGGAAACTAGTGCTGGGAAAGACCCTCCTTACTGCAAATAACTGATTGACTTAAGGGACTATAAATGTATATTTTATATTTTTCTCCAACCATCTTATAAACAAGTTTGCAGAAATGAAGTGTGTTCCTTCCCAGAGCCTGTTCACTAGACATAGCGGCATTATATAGAAGTAAAACCCAGGAAACCTTACCAGGTACTAGGGTAGTAATAGGTAACGGTCAGGGAGACAACTAGTGTTATCTGACAGCTTGGATCAGCATTATGAAGCAGGGAGAGGACTAGGGAAATATTGTACTCCATCTCCAAGTTAAAGGGATATTAGTGTCCTTAAAAAAATAGTGTTGTCACTGATTCAGAAACACCCTATGTGATGGGAGTGGGCAATGCTGTGGATGGTGAGGGTTTTTATATATTTGCTTGTTTGTCTTTGTAAACACATCACATGGATCTCTTCCTTAGAATTATTCCTCACAAGATTTTCTTCTTACTTGCATTTTACAGAAGAGAAAACTGAGGTTCCATGAGGCTCAGAAACTTGTTTAGAGCCAAACAGCTGGTCCATGGCAGAGATGGAATCAAACACTTGTAGGCCTGATTATTCCAAAATCTTAACTATAAAGCCCATTTGGCCTTTCCTCCTTGTCCATGCCAGTGAAAGTTCACACTTGCATTTTGTAGACTTCCCTAATTGTGAAAGGAGAATGGAACATACAGTCAATCCTGCATTCTCTTCTCCCAAAGGACACTTTGGTCTCTGGTTGCTTTTGTTTAAATCCTGTCTCATATAGGGCATGATTTAGGTTAAATTTATATTTATCTGGAAGAAGGGATTAACACTCTGGAGCACAGAAATAGTGCTCCATTAATGTAATTATGTTGAGATCACAGCTCCTTGCCTAAAGAGATTTGTAGGAACTGATTCTTATCTTGGGGGCTTCCCTGATGGCTCAGTGGTAAAGAACCTGCCTGCCAATGCAGGAGACGTGGGTTTGATCTGTGGGTTTGGAAGATCCTCTGGAGAAGGAAATGGCAACCCAATCTAGTATTCTTGCCAGAGGAGCCTGGTGGGCTACAGTCCGTGGAATCGTGAAAGAGTTGGACATGACTTAGCCACTAAAGCAACAATGCTTATCTTGGCGAACTTAGAATCTAGTAGAAACTTTGGAAGGAAAAGAAAGTAATGTGTGTTGAGAATCTTTTGAGTTCCAGTCGTTTTGACTGTTTTGCATAACTATTTTTATTCAGTCCTTGAAATAGTAAAGACACTATTAGCATCCCCATTTTACAGTGAGACAAGTTTCCAAGATGATACATTAGTGACCAAAGATTATAGCTAGTAAGTGAGAGGCAAGATTTAAACCCTTGTGTGCCTGACTCCAAAACTGGTCTTTGTTATCGTATTCACCCAACTGCCTACTGTATAAGACAGAGTGCCACAGATTCAGAAATGGTAATGGGTCCTACCAGAATGTGAGCATGAGGGGTGTGNCCTTGTGTGCCTGACTCCAAAACTGGTCTTTGTTATCGTATTCACCCAACTGCCTACTGTATAAGACAGAGTGCCACAGATTCAGAAATGGTAATGGGTCCTACCAGAATGTGAGCATGAGGGGTGTGTGTGCTCCATACAGGAAGAAAGTATATGTGAGGTGACACAGAATCAGAAAGGGATAGAGTGTGTATGGAAGACATGATTAGAGCTTGCTCTGTTTTTTAAGTTCCTCCACTATCTTCTGGAAAATGTTTCCATCTTCCTACTATCTTGAAAATTAATCAAACAGTAGCCAAGATTATGCTATGTGGGAAAGATACACAAAAAGGATGCAGGAACACTTAAGAAAATGAACTAAAAGAAATACTAGTTACATCGGAAGCCCTACAAACAACACGTCTCCTGAGAAAATCAAAGTAATGGTGGAATCAAATGAAGGTAGAGACAAACAGACATATCCTGGAGAATTAGAATTCAAGGCATGGCATGGAAAGCAAAGAGAGCTGTAGGTAAGTGAAAATGCATTTATTGGTCCAAGCAATGTAACAAAAAGAAATGTCCTAAATGGCAACATAAAATCCTGGACCAGTTAATTTGTCTTACCTGGCAAGATCGGGCTCATTATCAGCAAGCTTCCTTGAAGAGCCAATGTACCATGGGCATTTTTTGCAGTTACTCACCTTCTCTGAATAATCAGCCTGTCATGAACAGGATTGAGGTTGGCATCTCATTTGCTGCTGAAGTCACCAAAGATCTGTAAATCATGTTAACCACCGCTGGGCTCAAAGAAGCGGGTGGAGGGTGTGGTAAGGCTACTTGCCCATGGCGCTAAGTTGTACACTCTTCCCTTGCTGTTGCTATTTATGGTAAGTGGCCTGCTTACAAGTATTCTCCTGATTTGCTCATTAGTTCCTAACAAATCTTTTAGAGTCTTTTTTTCTGTCACGGACAGACTGTGTCCCTTCTGCTTGGAATTGATTCATTAATACAATTATGTTGAGGTCACAGATCCTCCCTCATAACTGGGATACAGGGAAATGCCCACAATTAAAGGAGATAAAATCCACATCCATCAAACGAAGTGCTCTGGCAGGGAGCAGAACTATTGTGTCCCCTCTCCTTGGTGTTTCATAATGAGCCTAGACACATGGAGACAGACTCTCTGCAGACAAGCAGGGGGAGGATCCTAAGGAAAATTTCGGACTTCATTCCAGACACAGGGTGGTTTAAGTCAAATGACTAGCATGCAGGAAATAATGGGGGTTCTTCTCTTAATGGTCAATGGGAGGTTAGATTTTTTTGTTTGTTTCTCATTGTTTTTATTTCAGTCTAGATTCCAGGAATTGTAATGAATTAGATACTTGTCTAAGATTTATCTTGTGAACTGCAATATTCTAAGTGGTACAGGAATGCTGTCAAAGATGCTGACCATGTGTCCTTAAAGTCCTTGGAATTTATCTTTGGGCTGATAACTGAAATATTTTATTTAATTGCAGTTTTAAAATTTAGGAGCAGGCATTAGAGAGAGATTTGTTGTTTGTTTGTTCGCTTTAGAAAGGGTGAAGTAATTGTTTGCTTCCTTGGAGGAGGTCAGGCTTAAAGTGAGCTAAAAGTGCAAGGGGATATTGTGACAAAGACGTATACCAGAAGGAAAGAAAAGAGACGAGTAGGTCAAAGAAGAGATAATAAAGTCAAGCAGAGATAAATGTGACCTTAAATAGCTATTTAATCACATTGAATCATGTTTAATCATGTATTATAGACAGTTACCGACATGTTAGTTTATCGGCAAATCACCTTAGGGACAGAGGAAGGAAGAGCATTCCAATTTAGAAGCATTGGTCGCATGTCTTCTGGGACCCGAAGCATTTCCCATAATGATGGTTTAATACAATCTTGGTCAATTACCTTTCTGTGAGCGCTGGGGATGTGTGCCACCTTGCTGGAAATGTTAAAATCCCATTAAACTTCAGTTATTAGTAGCAGAAAGAAAAAAAAAAAGAAAGAAAGAAACCTGAATGATTCAGTTAAGACACAAGCAGCCAGATGTCTGTGGCACTGAATGAATTTTCCTGCTATGACCAAGAAATACTGATTTTCAAGTTGGCTATTTTCCCCCTTATTCACTGTTATCATTGGCTTCCCAGCCTTCTAATGCTGCCCCAGTTGCCAGATTTTCAGAGATTCAGCCCATCTCCAAACACACTAAGCAACTTCTGTATACAAAGATGATGCAGCCACCACCAGGAAGACTGCTGAGCCATGACTAAGTATTCACGCCCCCTCCCTTCCTTTGTTTTGAGAGTATAGATGAGGTGATATTGCTGGGGTTTGAAATACTGCTTCTTGGGACCAAGAAGTTGGATCAGACTACATGACTTATGTGTAGGATGTATTTGTGTGTAGCTCACTAGCAATTTCCGAGAAACGAATATCCTCGTGCGGAGTAAGCCACACAATGCAGGTTTGTTAAGGAAAGGAGTAAATCACCTCCAAAGGAGGCTCTCAGGTCCAGCTTTGCTGATACTCGGTGGTGGGTAAAGTGCTTAATTCTTGAGAACACCAATTGTTGTTGTTCTATGAATTGAGGAGTGAGATCTGTGTGATTTCCAGGGATTCTTCTAGCAACCATGTTATATAATTTTGTGAAAGCATTCTACAAACACCAGGAAAGGCCAATACAAACCAATCAACAAACAAAAAGTACCCCAAACTCCTCGGATCTGCATGTTAGATATCAGTGGATTTTCCCCTAAGGTTAATTTTTACATTGACTCTTGTGTCCTTCTGTGTGTGTGTGTGTGTGTGTGTGTGTGTGTGTGTGTGTTGGGGGATGGGGTCCCTTAACTATTAATTCTGGAGGAAATCTAGCTGATTTTAATCATGTTGTGGTACTCAAGGGCATTGTGTGAATGAATTTATTTTGGTTTGTTATTAACTTATAATTTATTAGTATTGCATTGGTAATATAAAATCAGGCTGATCTAGCAAGCTTGAATGAAGCTCAGTATCTCTCGTCTCTGTTATTAATAAGTAGGATCCGGAGAGGCAGGCTCTTCTGGGCTGACTTGCTAAGGAAGCCCTTCTAGTGAGGATAGTCACAGATTGGTGGGATGCTTCAAGTTCATCCCAACTTCCCAATGGCACAGCCAAAACAATTTTCGTGTTGAACCTACCAAATATCACTATCATCCTCTTAAATTTTGGGCTGAACAAATGAGCAAAGCTTCTAAGCCTTTCTGGAAAACAAAAAAAAGAAAATGGGCATTTTCATTTTGAGAAAGCTCGGAGGAGTAGGCATTGAGTATTCAGCTCTTAACAGTTGCATCCTGCTGACCAAAAGGCTGATGGTTCCCTTGAATAACTGGGAGAAATTATGTATGCCTTGTGAGTATTGATAAGAGAAAATTATACACTTCATACAGAGCCTGGCCAGTTATTTACCAGGTTTGGATTTTTTTTTTTTTTTTTTTTT
>SJYX01007575.1:277926-331615 GCA_006410675.1 Oreotragus oreotragus
CCAGAAGAAATATCAGCAACCTCAGGTATGCAGATTACCACTCTAATGGCAGAAAGCAAAGAAGAACTAAAGAGCCATTTGATGATAGTGAAAGAAGAGAGTGAAAAAGCTGGCTTAAAACTCAACATTCAGAAAACTAAGACCATGGCATCTAGTTCCATCACTTCATAGCAATAGATGTGGGAAAAGTGGAAACAGTGACATATTTTGTTTTCTTGGACTCCAAAATTACTGTGGACGGTAACTGCAGCCATGAAATTAAAAGATGCTTGCTCCCTGGAAGGAAAGCTATGACAAACCTAGTCAGTGTATTAAAAAGCAGAGATATCACTTTGCCAACAAAGGTCCGTCTAGTCAAAGCTATGGTTTTTCCAGTGGTCATGCATGGGTGTGAGAGTTGGACCATAAAGCAGGCTGAGTGCCTGCCCCAGTGCAGGAGATGCTGGTTCGATTTCTGGGTCAGGAGGTTGCCCTGGAGGAGGGCATGCCCATCCATTCCAGTATTCTTGCCTGGAGAATTCCATGGACAGAGGAGCCTGGCAGGCCACAGTCCATAAGGTCACAAAGAGTCAGGCACAACTGAAGCAATTTAGCATGCATGCACTGCTGTATAAATGCTGACGTTGTCTTAAGAGCTTAAAAATTTTTTATACAGAGTTTCCCAAAGTATGGTAGTTATGTCCCTAGTGAACCTCAAGTTGATTGCAATTGGTATTCAAATTCATACTTTTCTCTTAATAACTATGACATTATTTTAGTATATATACTTATTTTATTATGTGTAATAACAATTAAATTACCATATTAAAACAATAATTTAGGTGATATTTCTGGAATAAGTTAAAAGGAGCTTGAGTTTAAAGAAAAATCTTCTGTATTTATCCATGAAGCGACTTCTGTTAATGATGCAGTTTTAAAAGCTGGGCAAAGTGCATGAGACGTTGGACAACAGGCAGCACCAGACTATGACATCTGAGAAAAGAGAAACAATGAATGCAAGTCTCATGAGCCCTCTGACCTGCCTGGGAGCAAATTCTAGACCACAGTATAGGACGGAGGAACTCAAATAGAGCCTAGTGGTCTCTTGAGTCTATGAGTCATAGCTCAGAGTTCAGGAAGACTCAGTCAGCTAGCATTTGTTGAGCAAAATACCATAAAATAATATTACACTGTGAAAGAGCTCCAGAGAGCTGAGCGGAGTCTTTGGCTAAATACCAACCTAAATGTGTGCGTGGCAAAACTCTTGACTCCAGGCAAAAAACAGTTGCCAGAAAAGAACAACTATAGAGAACTTGTAAGACAAACAGTTCCTTACAGCTTGCACAGGGCTTGGAAATCACCCCATTTCCCACTACCCGGAGTGGAGAATCTTGTTGAATAGATGGGTCAGTTAATAGAGATCTCGGAAGTGTCAACTCTTAGAAAAGGGACTAAACCATTCTTTGAGTACACTAAGTTCCTCAAACTCCATCCTAGACAAGCTTAAAAAATAAGACTTGAAGGGACTGAGCTACTCTGTAAGGAGTTTAACTGCCTTACAGGAAAAAGGACTCTTTAAAGGACTACAAAATCTGGAGAACTAAAAAGCGAAATCCACAATGTCTGACGGCCAATAAAAAATTACTGTACATGTACAGACACAGAAAAACATAACTCAGTAGAAGAAAAATTAATCAATATAGGTAATCACTGAGAAATGATAACAGAAATGATAGAATTAGCAGTCAAGAATATTAAAGCAAGTATTATAAATATGTTCAAGTGTTTAGAGAAAATGTGATCATGATGTGGGATATGGGAGATATAAAAAGACCAACTGGAAATTCTAGGCATGAAAAACGCAATGTTTGAAATGAAATTCCACCAGGTGGGAATGGCTGCATGTCTGACAAAAGGAAAGAAGATTTGAAGAGAAAGCAACATAAAAACTACACGCAAGCACCCAGAGGATTCAAAGGCTGATAACAAAAGAGAGTCGGTGAGCCACGGTACAGTATGAAATGGTCTACCGTGTGAGTTCCAGAAGGGAAGGATCCAGAAGGAAAAAGAAAAATATTTGAAAACATTTTACAGATTTGATGAAAACTACACACCCAGAAGTCCTATAAAATCAATGAGCCCTAACTGAGCAGGAGAATCAGAAGGAAGATCACGTGAAGACATATGACAATCAAACCGCAGGTTTTACAGCCAGGTTGTTATACCCGGTGCAAAGGAAAATTCCTAAAAGTAACCAGGTG
Organism: Oreotragus oreotragus; assembly: GCA_006410675.1. Classification (NCBI taxonomy): domain Eukaryota; kingdom Metazoa; phylum Chordata; class Mammalia; order Artiodactyla; family Bovidae; genus Oreotragus; species Oreotragus oreotragus. Next base: position 280,167 of record SJYX01007575.1, read on the forward strand.
GGAGGAAAACATTATATCCCTAAGACCAACAATAAAAATAATAGCAGATCTCTTGTCTGAAGCTATACAAGTCAAAATACAATAAAATAACATTTTGTGTGCGTGTGTGCAGTAAAGGAAAAAAAAGTCTGTCTGTTTAAAACGTTACACCCAGTGAAATTATCGTTGTAAAGTGTAAAAGTCTACCCACCCTTAAAAATTACCTAAAAGGAGATGAATGTAAGTGTGGCATATAGTACAAAATACTGAAAAAAGAATGCAAAGTATTTGCTGATAATTCTATATTGATTGTGTGTTGAAATGATAATATTTTAGATATTGGACCAAATGAAGTTTCGTATCATTAATTCCTCTTGTTTATTTTTAGTTTTAAAATTATTCGCTTTTGTTGTGGTTCAGTTGCTACGTCTTTGCGATCCCGTGGACCGCAGCACACCAGGCTCCTTTGTCCTTCACTGTCTCTCCGTGTTTGCTCAAGTTCATATCCATCAAGTTGGTAATGCTCGCTAACATCTCATTCTCTGCCATCCCCTTCCCCTCTTGCTTTCCGTCTTTCCCAGAATCAGAATCTTTCCCAATGAGTTGGCTCTTCACATCAGGCGGCCAAAGTATTGGAACTCCAGCTTCAGCATCAGTCCTTCCAATGAATATTCAGAATTGATTTCCTTTAGGATTTTTAAAATGTGGCTGCTACTAAATATGGAAAACTAGTTAATTTTAACTACTTTTTTAATTGGAAAACTAGTTAATGTTCACTTCCTCATTAAGCAACTGTAACACAGGCTCAATTCTACTCTACAGCCTTTCCAATCAGTTTAGAACCTCAAGGACAGGTTCTAGAAAATAAGAGTTTTTAATGAGTATTTCATAAAGTAATTTATATTTGGTTATACGAAGAGGAGAACATAGGACTCATTAAGTATCAGCGTTACTACTGCTGCTGCTGCATTAACTGCAGGGAAGTATGGTTCCCGTCCTTCAGAAAGTTGGCACTCGGCTAACCTGCTCGTGTAGCTGATGTGTCTCTGGATTCAGTGGTGTGCCCTGCACTCAGGGAGGGTGGTGGTGGAGCTGGCTGGTCCTGGAGGCAGCACGGTGGGCAGTAGGGCTGTGGAGCGTCTGCCAGGGTCCAGCAGTGGCATCCTCTGTGCCCCCTCTCGCTCTGCAGCGCTGCAGCCAGCCTGCGGATGAGAGACTGTGGACTGCCGCCCTGCGTGCTGCACGGAAGGCCGGTTTGTGTAAGGACTCTGGGGACGCCTGTGCTCTCACCACATTCCCCGAGAACTGACTTGCTTTTCTACCCTACATCTCACCCCCCCACCAAGGTTTCCAGGGACCAAAGTGTCTCCTTGGGAGGTGCAGACCACTGATGATTTATTTGAGGTTCTCCCGCCGAGTACTCTCAGTGTTTAGCAGGTTTCCACCAGAGCATCTCATCTTCCTTCCCCCCTTCCCTCAGTTTCTTTACTTCTCAGTAAATAGAGTCAAATGGACAAGTTGGCTCACTCTGCCCTTCCTGGCCGCTGCCTGTGTTAGCTCCCATGAATAAAACTGAGCTGACAGCAGTGAAATTTATGAAGGCTGGGAAGAAATGAGGTATGCAGAGTCGCGGCGCTTACACACAGCTGACCCTGGAAGTGCTGAGGTCTCTATTTCCAGGCCAAATTGCACAAATAGCAAGGCTCAGACCTTTTGCAATTGCAAATACCAAGTATGCCAAGGTAATCCGAGGAAAAATGGTTTGTTTGTCTCCTGAAACCTAAAGTTGGAAGGATGCTGTGAGACTCACCTGCCCTTTCACCCTGACACAGTCCTGAGTTCCCAGTTACCTGCAGGGCTGCCTGAAGCTGGGTGTGATTACTCAAATCCCACCCTAGGAGCTTCACTGGGTCTTGAGCTCCAAAGAGAATACAGCCACGGGTTACCCTCTATGGTTTTCCTTCTGACGTCTGAATTGTGGAGGAAAACAGAATCGGTAAAAGCTTNTTCACCCTGACACAGTCCTGAGTTCCCAGTTACCTGCAGGGCTGCCTGAAGCTGGGTGTGATTACTCAAATCCCACCCTAGGAGCTTCACTGGGTCTTGAGCTCCAAAGAGAATACAGCCACGGGTTACCCTCTATGGTTTTCCTTCTGACGTCTGAATTGTGGAGGAAAACAGAATCGGTAAAAGCTTGGTAACAATTTCCAGATCTCAAAAAAAGGCACCCTTTTTCCTATTGCACTGGGCAGCCTCCTTCCCTAGAGTGGGGTGTGGACACTGTATCCAGGAACAGGACAGAGACCCATGGAGTTTATATCTCACTAATGGAGTGTGGTGCCCTTGGGGGTCAAAAGAAACTGATCACAAGAGGCAAATATGCTTTCTCAGTCAAACACACTTGCCTCAGAGTTATGCGTTCATGAGTTCCATGGGGTCCTTGAGCACACAGGATTGTAAACATGCTCTTTCCGGCCTTGAAACATAAAGGAAATATTCTAATACTTGAAACAAGCATTTGATTTGTGTTAAATACAAACACCCTTTATGTATATATACTTACACATGCAGGGGGCTTCCCTGGTGGCTCTGTGGTAAAGAATCTGCCTGCAATGCAGGAGCCGCTGGAGATGCAGGTTTGATCCCTAGGTCGGGAAGATCCCCAGGAGAGGAAGTGACAACCCACTCCAGTGTTCTTGCTGGGAAATCTCATGGATAGAGGAGACTGGCAAGCTGCAGTCCATGGGTCACCAAATAGTTGGACACTTCTAAAGAGACTGCGCATGCATGCACGCAGACATAGATATATGTACACACATATTCATATATGAGCATGCAGATGCATAGAGGCACATGTGTGCACCTGCACATGCACGTGGAAGATGCAGGTGTTCATATGCACACATGTGCATATGTATGTGTGTATATATATACACATGTGGGTATACACACACATCACTTATTTCAGAACCACTATAGATATACTGGTGATGGCTGATTCATACTGAAATCTGGATGAAAAGTTTACAGACTAATTCCTCATGGTGTGACAGCTTGGCTTTGAGGACCAGGCATTGAAGTTGCAACAACTTTGGAGCTGGGTGGTGGCAGAGACCTTTGTTGTGTTAAGAATGTGCCAAGGAGAGTGCTTCCTCCCCCTGGGAGGGCCCTGCCCCTTGCTGGCCTAGGTCCCTGGAGGTTTGGGTGGAGGGAGGCAAAGCCCTCTATCCCTCATGTCAGGTGCAGAGCTGAGCCTCAAATAAAGTTAGTCACACTTCATTACAAAACGCATTTTTGTTTCAGACACGTAATTTAAGGCTACTCAAAAGCTGTGCCTATAAGTAAACCCATCTGAGGAGAGGTTATCATGACGGGGAGAGGTGGGAACGTGCATCCAGAAGGACTACCTGTTTCTGCCCTGCCCCCTTGTCAAAATGGCAAGTGTCAAAGCTGGAATCTTCATGTTGGACACCGAGGGATATTAATACTAAAAAGTAAGTTCTAGGAAAGAAAGGAAAATGGATATGTCCCAAACAATGGTATAAATATCATTAAGAAAAACTGGAAGTGGTATTTGGAAATAACTCAGAGTTTGTCCAGCTCGCCAATCTCTGCTTCTGGAATAGAATACCTCCACCAGTCCAGATAATAGGCACTTCAGTCATGTGGGTGGATTGTTATCCTCTGAGTTCTAGGCAAGGGAGGCTTCAAGTTTCATTTCTTCCCTCAGTCTCACCCTGTTTGACCAAACAGTTGTCCCCAGGAAAATTAGATAAAAACAATGCCAATGATTATTAAAACAACAATGTTGCTTACATAGTCATCTGAGATTGTTTGACTCTATCCAGCTCTTAAAGACACAGACATGTCCTTAAATGAACATATTAAGGCTTTGAAAAAAAATTCATTTATTGTGCTATAATCCAGAGACTGCATTTAATGTGCAGTAGTTCAGATTCTGGTCTGTGGACATCAGCTGCACTGGCAATGAAGCAGAGCAAACAGCAGCCTGGCTGTCTTGGAATATGATATTTACACCTCCTAGACGGGCTGCCATCTCTGGGGTCGCACAGAGTCGGACACGACTGAAGTGACTTAGCAGCAGCAGAGGACAGTCAGCATCTGAAACCTGACTTTTATGTAGGGTTAATCCTTGTTTTGACCGTTGCTTCTTCTTCAGAGTATTTTAAAGGAGATGAAACAATGGTGTTAGCGTGACTCAAAGTGAATGCTATGTGGATATATGTGTGAAACAGATTCAAGCTGTATCATCCGCATGCTTCAGCGTAAGGTAGATCAGCCTACAACATATGGTGTGGGTAAAAAAAATCAGCCTCAAAATGAGTGCATAGAAATTGTCAGATGACTTCATTTCTTTTAAATCAAGCTCAATTTTACCTCCAGGTGAAAGAATTTCAGTCTTCATTATTATTGGCAGGGATGTGTACTGTTTACAGCAATTGCATTTCCCTGACCCTTGAAGTTAGCCTGGGGCCATTTGACCAGATCTGGCCAATGAACCACAGCAAGAGAGACGTGCACCATTTCTGAGCTAAAGTCGTGTAAAGTCTCAACTTCACTTTTCAGCTCTCTCCTTCCTGTTCAGCAAGCTTCAAAATCACATTTCCAGATGGTTTTGCTCCATATAAAAGGAGGCCATCAGACTCAAAGCAACATAGAAATATTCGTTAAGCCAGGAGCATTTAGGAGTTAATTTGTTGTCATCTTAGAGCCCAGTATTACCTGACTGGGCTTCCTTGGTGGCGCACATTGTAAAGAATCTTCCTGCAATGCAACAGAAGACCTGAGTTTGATCCCTGGGTTGGGAAGATCCCTGGAGAAGGGAATGACTACCCACTCCAGTATTCTTATCTGGAGAATTTCATGGACAGATAACCCCGGTGGGCTCCATAGGGTCACAAAGAGTCGGACAAGACTGAGCTACTAACACTTTAGCACACATTCAGTTCAGTTCAGTCACTTAGTCGTGTCCGAGTCTTTGCAACCCCGTGGACTTCAGCACACCAGCTTCCCTGTCCATCACCAACTCCTAGAGTCCACCCAAACCCATGTCCATCCTGTCAGTGATGCCATCCAATCACTTCATCTTCTGCTGTCCCCGTCTCCTCCTGCCCTCAATCTTTCCCAGCATCAGGGGCTTTCCAAATGAGTCAGCTCTCCGTATCACGTGGCCAAAGTATTGGAGTTTCAGCTTCAGCATCAGTCCCTCCAATGAACACCCAGGACTGATCTCCTTTAGGATGGATTGGTTGGAGCTCCTTGCAGTCCAAGAGACTCTCAAGAGTCTTCTCCAACACCACAGTTCAAAACAGTTTGGTAGTTTCTTGAAAACAGTCGGTGTTCAANTTTCAGCTTCAGCATCAGTCCCTCCAATGAACACCCAGGACTGATCTCCTTTAGGATGGATTGGTTGGAGCTCCTTGCAGTCCAAGAGACTCTCAAGAGTCTTCTCCAACACCACAGTTCAAAACAGTTTGGTAGTTTCTTGAAAACAGTCGGTGTTCAACTACCATATGATCTAACAGCTGTACTTCTGGATTTTTAATCTGAAAGAACTGAAGTCTTATGGTCGGTCACACAAGAACCTGTACATGAGTTTATAGCTGTTTTATTGCCATAGCCAGGATGAAACAACCAAATACCCTTTGTGGGGTGATTGGTTCAATAACACTGGTTCATCTACACCATGGAGTGCTAGCTTAACAATAAGAACAGATACATTATCGGTACATACAACAGCTTGAATGACCTCAAAGGAATACTATGTGTGTTAAAAGCCAATCTCAAATGGTTAGATATCACACAGTTCCGTTTACATAGCATTCTTGAAATAACATTTTAGAGATGGAGAGCAAATCGGTGGCTGCCAGGAGGTAGGGATGGAGAGAGGGATGAATGTGGCTACAAAGAAATGATACGCAGAAAAGCATTGTGGTGATGGGACAGTTCCGCATATCGTGGTGGTGACTATAATCTGCCTAGCGAAAGTGAAAGTGTTAGTCGCCCAGTCATGTCTGACTCTTTTGTGACCCCATGCACTATAGCCTCCCAGGCTCCTGTCTATGGATTTCTTCAGGCAAGAATACCAGAGTGGGGAGCCATTCGCTTCTCCAGGAGATCTTCCCAACCCAGAGGGCCACCAGTTCAGTTCAGTTCAGGTCAGTTGCTCACTCGTGTCCGACTCTCTGCGACCCCATGAATCGCAGCACGCCAGGCCTCCCTGTCCATCACCATCCCCTGGAGGTCACTCCGACTCACGTCCATCGAGTCCGCGATGCCATCCAGCCATCTAGCCACCAGGGAAGCCCCATAATCTGCCTAGGGTGGTAAAATTGTGTAGAATACACAGGCATACACACAAATAAAGGTATGCAAAGGGGATCTTCCCCGGCGGCTCAGTGGCTAAGACAACATGCCCCCGTTGCAGAGGCCTGGGCTCAATCCTGGGTCGGGGAGCTAGATCCCACACCACAGCTGAGAGTTCGAATGCTGTGACTAAGGGTCCTGCAAAGATGCTGTGTGCCGCAGCTAGGTCGTGATGCAGCCAAATAAACAAATAAGAAAAAAAGGATGAAAAGCCGGTAAAAAACGAGAGAACATTCATGAGCTCTCCAAAGTCATTTCCCTGTTTTGTTACTGTGCTGTAGTTACACAAGATGCTGCTATTGGGAGAACGGGATGAAGGGCATCCAGGACTTCCCTATACACTCTATACAACTTCCTGTAGCTTTTTATCAATTTCAAAACTAAAAGTTAAAAAAAAAGCCTCCGGTCGTAGACTGTGCACTCGGACTTTTTGTTTCCTGAGCTGAAGCAGGCTGCCTGCCCACAGGGCGCTGCCCTACCTTTGAGGCTCTCATTATCCTCAGATGAGGACTCCAGATAAGGGAGGGAGCATAGTTCTCTTAACATAGTTAAGTAGGGACTCTAGAGTCCTGGACTTGATACAGAGTGGAAGTCACTCACGCTTGTACCAGGTGTTCATGCATTAAGTACTTGCCAAGAGAGTACCTGCTGTGTACCAGGCCTATGCTAAGACGTGGGTTACTCTAAGACCTGGACCCTGCCTGCAAGGAGGCTCCAACCACCCCCTTATTGTCAAGCTGCAACAGGATGGAATCTGACAAGTGGACAGTGTGGGAAGGCCAGCGACCCAGCTCACAGATTCAGATGCTGAGGCCAAAAAGAAATTGAAATTGAGTCAAGAGAAGGTAGAATATTCCAGAGGGAGTGTTTCATGTGAAGGGACCACAGGTAAAGGTGAAGACTGGAGACCCTAATGCAGTCAGGTACATGGAAGATGTACTTGGTGAGCGGTCTCAGGCAGGAGACGGACTATAGTCCGGGGCAGAGGCAGGCGTCTTAAGAACACTGCCTCCAAGTGGAGCCAAGCAAAAGCCATTCAAGGCTAGTCACGTAAGATCACCCATCAGAAGGAGGCTAGAGAAAGAAAGTCAGGCCTCAGATGCTGCAGGATGCAGGCTGAGAAGAAAGGGAGTTCAGAGTGAAGGATGAGAAGCAGGACTTGAACAGCGCTAGAGGCCAGAAGGGCACAACAATTTTCCTTGAATGTTTAGCCATGGGTGCAGCCATGGAGTCCGACCTGCAGCTGGCAAGCAGGCATCAGCATACATCCCGGCACTGGCACCAACATCCTGCCAGGGGAGAGCTTTACCACTCACAACAGGCTTTGTGTCGCTCATTTATTAGTGGTATTAATCACCCAGCAGCAGTATACTATGGTGCTTGAGGCACCAGCTTGCTATGGTTCAGGCTATGGTTTTTCCTGTGGTCATGTATGGATGTGAAAGTTGGACTGTGAAGAAAGCTGAGCGCCGAAGAATCGATGCTTTTGAACTGTGGTGTTGGAGAAGACTCTTGAGAGTCCCTTGGACTGCAAGGAGATCCAACTGGTCCATTCTGAAGGAGATCAGCCCTGGAATTTCTTTGGAAGGAATGATGCTAAAGCTGAGACTCCAGTACTTTGGCCATCTCATGAGAAGAGTTGACTCATTGGAAAAGACTCTGATGCTGGGAGGGATTGGGGGCAGGAAGAGAAGGGGACGACCGAGGATGAGATGGCTGGATGGCATCATGGACTCGATGGACGTGAGTCTGAGTGAACTCCGGGAGATGGTGATGGACAGGGAGGCCTGGCGTGCTGCGATTCATGGGGTCACAAAGAGTCGGACACGACTGAGCGACTGAACTGAACTGAACTGAGGCACCAGCTTGTTCTGAACTTAGCTAGAGAGTTCTGACTTTCCTAGTTACAAAAAAAGACGACCTTAAGCTAGCTACTGATTTCTCAGATTTTCAGTTTTTCTGCCAAGACATTAAATGTAATGTTAACCTATGTTATAATATTGTTGTGAGGATTACATAAGATCATGACTTATCAGATTGCCAGGTGCAGAACGAATAATAATTACTTACAGTTATTACTACAATTACCACTACACTATCATTATTATTCCTTGACTCAATAATCCCTGAAACGTCTTCCACTGTGTCTACAGTGCAAGGTGAGCTTTCCCAGATCAGGCCATTAATCCTGCGAATCCCTCCAGATAAATCAGGGAGCTGAAGAGCCGGGCTTTGATGCAGACACATTGCAGAGAACATTCCAAACTCTGCCGTGCAGGACTGGGGCGGCAAGATCTATCTGTTTCTAGTGGAAGCTGTTCTTTCCCTCAGCCTTTTTATGGGCTTGGGTACAAGTCAAGTCCTTCACCCCTCTTTCCTCCTATAGCCCCTTCCTCACTCTTTAGAAGTGAGATGCCGTAAAGAGACACCCCCCCACCCAGGCTCACTGAATTATAGAAAGAAAGGCATTTCACAAATTGGAGAACATCCTTTGATTTTTTTTCCAGGACCACATTTTTCCCCCAGTACGCTTTGTCTCCTGGTTGAAGGATTAAAAAAAAAAATCACACAAAAGGCTTCATGTATCTTTTGAAAGGTAAAATAAAACCAGCTGAGCCTAATCAATGCACAAAGGTGCCATAAATACCTGCCAGGCCATAAAAGCATGATCTCTCTGATATGGCAAAGGAGAAGTGAGAGTTACAGTGGGAATATGGCCCCCAATTAGAGGATAAACACTTCTCAAACTTGCTTTGTGTTCTTGCCTGTCAGAGCCTAGTGGCTGGGCCAAGGATTAGAAAGAGAGCCTTGCGTTAGAGGCTTAGAAAGAGCCTTGCTCCTAGAGAGCCCACATCTTGGTCAGGGGCTGTCTGAGGACTGGAGCTGCCATTGCACACGAAGGAGGGAAATGATAGCCTATCAGAGCCAGGCAGCCAAGTGCAGGCGTGTTGAGGTGATGCCATGGGAGGTTATTTCCTTTTCTGCTTGGACAATAAAGGTCTTAATTACCTATCTAGTCTCATCTTCATTAATTTCAGCCAATTGTGATGGCTCACTGGCTCCTGCTTGTGTCTTCATTATATTCAAGAATAATCTTTGGCCTCCAAGCACACACACTTCTGTTTAGTGTGCTGGGCATCACTTTAGTCTGCTGGGCATCAACAGATATGTTGAGGATTAAAGTCAGATTGCAAACCCCAAACGTGGAAATAATAACTTGAAAAACAATGGGGAGTTTGGCCTTGATGCGAATGTATTGAGATGTGGACCTTACTGAATGGTGGGTGGTGTGATGAGCATGTAGTTGGCTGCCTTGCAATCTCTGAATATCTAGCATTTTGGGAGAGGAACTCGATCCTGATGGTAATCATATAAGTACTTAGAATTCTCATTTATATTTTCAAGAGATAATTTTCACACTCAAACAAAGTGACTTGCCCCAAATCAAACAGCTTATAAATGCTGATGTTTGAATCTTATTTCAAGGCCTTTCCCAACCTCCTTAACTAATATAGAAAATAACAATCTTTTGCTGTAAGCCTGAGGGAGTGGGTCCCAGTATATTCACTGATTTGCCCTGTGAGTTGGGTCTTCCTCTCTCTTCGTAAACCTTCCATCAGAAATAGCATGCCAAGTGCTGCTCACTTGTTCATAGTATGCCCATGGCCAGGAACACGGTGAGTGGTCAGAGCCAGCTCATCACTTATTAGCTGTGTTATTTTGAGCAAGTTTTTCAAACTCTCTAAGGTTTTTCATATCTTCAGCTGTAAAATGATCCCTAAGAAGGCCAATCTTAAGAATCTGTTGTAAAGATTATAAGCAATGATTACACAGCAGTGGGGACACAGCAGACCCAGTAGGCCACTAGAGAAAGGAGTTGTTTCACAGCTGGAAGCCAGGAGCAAGAATAATTTTCTGATTTCACTTCCCCACCGTGAGTTGGATGATTGCAGAACTCAGCCATTAAGTCTAGAAGCCATTAGGAGGAGAAGCCCGTGGATGCATGTGGGGTCCTGGGTCTCTGTCAGCCCACAGAAGGGGCTTCTAAGTGAACCCGAGGACTGTGGACATTGACACATGCTAAGAGATGTCCTCGGTGGTGAGCAAACTCTTTAGAACTATGGGACCCAAAAGACTCTGCTCCAACCACAGAGGTTCATTATGAACAGAACATGACACCTTCATTTTAATGGGGGCTAATGTGGAACAGATGGGCTGGCAAGGCAAGGACCACACAGTTCTGTCTCCAGAAACGGAGTTGTGTTCTGTAACCCTCACGCCCTGTTTCCAGTGTTCAGTCCCTGTGATAGCTGAGACTGAGGCGTGCGTGCTTCTGGGGCACTAAGATATTGCCGCTAGCTGTCCCCAGCAGGATGCCAGTGAGGGGTATGGAGAGAGGAAAGGAGGCAGGACATGGCCCTTGACACTTATCTGAGAGGAATACCTCGTCTAAGGGAAAGGGCTCTTAAAATGGATCCTCATATTGCTTAAGGTGACGACCCAACGAGGAAGAAAGTCGGACGTCCACTGTGCTAGTCTCTGGACACTCGCTGGCCGACCTTGACACAAACACAGGGTCTGTACACGTGGCATCTCCCGATGGCAGCCGGCTCCCAAGGTGACTTTCGTGTTATGTCTTCACTTTGCCTGTTTTGTTCGGTTTTGTTGGCACCGACGTGCTGCTGAGTTTCCGGGCCAGTCCTGGTGGTGTGAAGCTTGGCGCAGAGTTTAAACACTAGAGAATCAGCAAAAATGGCGAAGACGGTGCGCTTGAGCCCTGCCTAAATGTTTATAAAAGTAATCTCGACCCAGCTGTGTGGAAATTCATAAATAAGCACAAGTTCACGTTTGGGCTTATGTGAGGACAGAGCAGAGACCGCGGGATAGGAACGGAGCACAGCAGAGCCGCGCGAGTTCAGAGACAAGGCACCCGCAGGAACCGTGGGGATGGGCTGACGTCCGCGGGTGTGGAACGGGGCCTAAGCAAAGCCAGACTGCTTTGATGCATATTATTTTGTTTCATTAAAACTGATAAAAATCCTAGGGATAGAAATGACTGACCCCATGCTACTGGGAAATAGAAGATCAAAGAAGGAAGGAAAGGAATTCCTTGGTGGACCAGGGGTTAAGACCCTGTGCTCCCAAAGCAGCGGTTCCAGGTCTGAGCCCTGATCGGGGAACTAACCGCGGACAGAGCAGCCTGGCCGGCCGGTCCGCGGGGCCGTGAAGAGAGACTCGACTGGAGGCACGCACGGGGGGAGCTAAGGGCCCTCGAACTGGGATTCCGGCCGCGCTGGGGCGTGGCCAAAGAAAAAGGCAGCGGAGCAACCAGCGTTCGAACCCAGTTCTTTTCAATTAGAAAAATTGTGCCTTATCAGAACCACGAAACTGCCTGCCCTCTACTGCTCTGGGAACGTCGCCACCACAGCACGAGGAACTGATCCCACGTGTGTATTCCACCCCCGTCACAGAGGTCACTGATCCTGAATTAGTCTAATTCCTAAGCCACTTTCTCTTTAACACATTTTTTAAAATAGCTGTTTTTTCTTTTAAAATTGGACACCTACTCACTATAAAAATAAGATGAAAAAACTCTTAAAATCTCCCCCCCCNACTGATCCCACGTGTGTATTCCACCCCCGTCACAGAGGTCACTGATCCTGAATTAGTCTAATTCCTAAGCCACTTTCTCTTTAACACATTTTTTAAAATAGCTGTTTTTTCTTTTAAAATTGGACACCTACTCACTATAAAAATAAGATGAAAAAACTCTTAAAATCTCCCCCCCCCAAAAATTAAAATGTCTTAGCCAAATTCTATAAAGGATATTGTTGTTATTAAGAGTTGATGATCATCATTATTGGTATCTACCTATACAGGCTCCAACTAGCTAGAGAGAATGCTATAAAACTGATTAAAATTTAAATCAACATATTTATTCTGAAAATATAAATCTTCCTAAGATTAATCTATAGATCACACAACTGCATTAGAAAGTCCAACAAGATTTATTACGGATTTGACAAACTGTCTTTAAAGTTTATGTGCAAGAGCATGCAGCCAAAAATAGCCAAAGAGAAGAAAATAAGATAGAGAATGAACTCCATCAAGACTTGTAAAGATGTTAGCCAAATAGAGACCATGCTGGTTGGCCCAGAGGCATGCCAACATAAAATAATTCCCCCATAAAGAAAAAATACAATTAGAACCTATGCCATACTCTATGCAATAGTTAATTCCAAGTGAATGAAAAATTAAATTAATAAAGAAAGTACATTTAGAAGAAATATGAGAAGTCATATTTAACACCCAAGGGAGAGAGGGAAGGATTTCTTTAAAAAAAAAAACCCACAAAATTATAAATCACAAAGGAAATTGTAGTAAATGTATCTATATTATAAATGAAAATGGTTGGGACTTCTCGCTGTGGAAAAGAGGATGGCAAACATTCTACCCCACAAAACCTAGTTTAAAATGAAACAAAATTATCAAAAGCAAGTATTTCAGGCTTCTGGAGATGGACCAGAAGCATACAGCGAATTAAGCATTTACTCACAAAGAGCTGCTGAAAGCTTGGGTAAAAACTGTTGGTGAAAGTGAAAGTCCCTTAGTTGTGTTTGACTCTTTGTGACCCCATGGACTGTATAGTGGGTAGGAGCCTATCCTTTCTCCAGTGCATCTTCCCGAGCCAGGGGTCGAATCAGGGTCTCCTGAACTGCAGGCGGATTCTTTACCAGCTGAGCCACAAGTTCAGTTCAGTTCAGTACCTCAGTCCTGTCCAACCTTTGTGACTTCAAGGACTGCAGTGTGTCAGGTTTCCCTGTCCATAACTCCCAGAGCTTACTCAGATTCATGAACATAGAGTCGGTGATGCCATCCATGTATTTCTTTCAACTGATGAACCTACAATGACATGGCCTAATCACCCGAAGTCCATGGTTTACATTATGGTTTACTCTTGAAGTTTTACATTCTATTGATTTGGACAAATGTATAATTACATGTATCAATAATTATAGTATAAAAAGAGTATTTTCACTGTCCTAAAATCCCTCTGTGCTTCACCAATTTCGCCCTCCACAACTCCTGGCAACCACTAATTTTTTTTTTATTGTCTCCATAGTCTTATCTTTTCCAGAATGTCATGTAGTTGGAATCATACAGTATGTGTAGCCTATTGGTTTCATTCACTTAGAAATATGCATTTAAGTTTCTTCCATATTTTTCCATAGCTCAATAGATCATTTCTTTTTAGCACTGAATAATACTCAATACTGTGTTTTCCTGGTTTCTCAATGACAAAGAATTCTCCTGCGAATGCAAGAGACAGGGGTTCGATTCCTGAGTTGGAAAGATATCCTGGAGAAGGAAATGACAACCCATCTGCACATTTTTCCCTGGGAAATCTCACGGACAGAGGAGGCTGTCAGGCTGCAGTACGTGGGATTGAAAGAGAATTGGACACAACTTAGCAACTAAACAAGAACAATAATAGTCACTACTGCACTTCCTGGACGTACTAAAGTTTATTGATCCATTAACCTACTGAAGGACATTTTCATTGCTTTCAAGTTCTGACAACATTGAGTAAAGCTGCTATTAATATTCATGTACAAGTTTTTGTAGGAATATAAGTTTTTCAGCTCTTTTGTGTAGATGCTGAGGAATGCAATTGCTCAATCATATAAGAATATCTTTAGTTTCTTTTCTGGTGCCTTGAGAAAGGAGAGTGGACAAAAGAGGGTATTTACCAAAAGCTCATCCACAAATCAATTTGAAATGACTGTGGTTGGGGGAAGACTATATAAAGGGAGTGGAAACTATTTTTCCCATTTCTTTCCTAATAGGAATGTAGCTTTTTTGTTTTACTGTATGTAGTGTTTGCCTTCCTAAGTTTTTAAATCACCTGGAGAGAGGAAAATATCCATAGAATTAAACTATTTACTAATATATTCAGTTCACTTCATTCAATAAAAATACACAATGTTAATTTTGTGTAGAAAGTTTTGAATTAGTATGCAAATAACATTATAACCAGGGATTTAATGTTGTTTTTAAAAAATAAAGGAGAAGATTCTTTCCATCATGTTATGTAAAGAAGCACCAAATTAACTTTATTACAAAGTTTTCCTGTGGTCAAATTCGTGCTTAGCTTCCAGAAGTTCAACTCAAATGTAAATAATAAACATAAGTTTATTCTTTTTTTAAAAAAAATCCACACTTATAAGATCAACAAAAATATTTTAAAGTCTGACAACCTGAAATATTAGAAAATAAACATTTCAAAAAAGAGCGCTCAGGCTCCACCTTAGGAATGTAAACAGCTATAAGCACTTGCAAAACAGTAAGTCAATATCTAATAAAGGGAAAAATCACTTACAGTGCTCTGCAACGCGGCGACTCCTCTCTGGGCTATGTGACTTAAAAACACCGTGTGCAGAGTCGGTAGGAATAGAAAATACTGGCACCAGCATTTCTGAGAGCACAAAATTAGAGCTAGCCAAAAATCATATCATCAAGAGGAATGATGATTAAATGCTGATGAATTCCTTCTCATGTAACATTTTCCAGTAATGAAAATAAATTAGTTAGACCTGCAAATATCAACAACCGCAGAGCTCACAAACGTGACAGTGAGTGAAAATGCAGGTTTCATTAATGCTCATACAGAGCAATTCCATTTGCAAAATGTTTAAAAGTATGCAAAACAGAATAACACATCCTGGAGACACACATATGTGTGATAAAATTTAAAGGAGAAAAGGGAATGAAAAATAGCATGTTTGGAAGAGAAGTTACCTCTAGGAGAAGGGAAAGCGTGGGAGTGAGGGTGGGTGCACAAAAAGCTTCAACAATATTTGCTTTGCTTTGTTTATTAATCTGAATGGTTAATATGCAAATGCTTATGTTATTATTTTTATCTTTTGTAGACTGAAAGTAATTTATAAAATTTTTAGGAGAGAGAAACTCTCTAATGTAGTCCAGTCACATTAGGCCAATTTGAAACAAAGCTTACTTAAAATTACTAATAAAATTTCAGTTTATGTACAAAATTGAAAGTATTTTGAGGAACCCAAAGTTTTAATGAAAGTCAAAAATTAAAATAATTTCTAATCTAGGGGGCGCCAAACACACAGCAAACTGTCCTCACTTTATTGTTTCTTAGCAGCACTGCCTTAGCTGATAAATAGAAACTCCCCCAACTCTCTTTCAGACCCCACAGAACTCCTGTGAGAGAGCTCAGTGATGTCGATGATCTTATTAAATATTTAGTGTTCCTAGAGTATGACCTACTTTTTGTGTCTTATAACGTATCTTTTGTGACTTTATTAACTGATAGGTGCTACTGGAATCTTGAAAACCATGTACTAACAGTGGTAACTTTGGAATGGAATCTGGATGTAATGAAAGAGTCTAAAGGAGACCAAGAATTGCTCTGATACTATTAAGAGGGTGTGTTCCAAACTATTAGAGATAATGAGGAAATTAAACTTGGCATTAATCTGTATACCACTTAGTTTACTAAAAACATCGTAGAGAAATACAATAGAAGAGTATCATTAGCTTCCAAACTGCAATAAGCGTCTTGATTGTTATAGTCATCTTCCCCTTCCACTAGACATTGACTCCCCTACACTTTGTGACATTCGAATCCTAAGAAGGTCTGGCCACATTAACCTTCATTCCAGTAAGGTAATGAGTGGGCCCATCTGGGTAGAGGGAGTGTGCAGCATCCATTCATCACAATACCAATCCTTGCTGCTTAAATCAGGGGTACTCAAATCTTAACTTGAATCAGAATTACCTACAGGGCTTGCTGAGTCATAGACTGCAGGTGCCGCCCCCAGTGTTTCGATTTAATGGTCCAGGAAAGAGAAGTTGCATTTCTAAGAAGTTCCGGGTGATACTGTGCTGCTGTTTTAACCAAGGGCCCACAGCTATTTGCTCCATTCATCTACCTTTTCTGCACAATTTCTCCTGGCATTCCAGTTTGTGACTTCCAGTCCAGACTACACAGAAAATGCAAATGTTTATAAATAATTCACCTTTATATTTTAATAGAACAGTTATCTCCATAGTAATGCTATTTCTGCTTCTAAGTGTTTTAATATACTTTCCATGATTCCCTATAATTTTGATTAACAATCTGGGAGCAGGTTGCATAGGCTGTGCATTACCTAGGTGTGCAAGGAGGAGGAGGAAAGGATTAAGGACTCTTGGCTTCACAACACTATTACTCTACAAGCCACAAGGGTCGGTTGTATCTGGGAATTTGAACAAGTAGTTGAAGTTATTTTCCTCATGGGCAATTGGGGATAATAGTACACCCTGTGTACACCGCTGAAGAGATTAAAGGAGATAGTATGTACCCTTATTGGAACTCAATACACTTGAATTCCTATTCCCCACCTCTCCTCTTCTCTGGTTGAAGTGAAGGGAATTTGGGAAAAAACCATAGACGGTATAATAGTTAAGCGGTATTTGGTCTTAGAGGACAAGGAAGATTGGGATTTGCCAATGTATTTATTTCCAAAATTTACATTGTACAACACCCTTCTGATATAAGTGAGGTACCCCCACGCCCGCATCCCATGCCTCCAACCCCGATACAAGTGAGGGAATTTGGAGGCAAATGGTGACTCTCTTTAGATTGCGGTAGTCTCCAAGAAGTGGAGTATGTTCTAGCTCAGGACTGTCTGAGAAAGCTCTCAGTGATGCTGGAGAGCATTTATACCTAGTCACCACTTGGTTCATGCAGTTTTTGAGCACTTGAAATGTGACTAGTGTGACTGAGGAACTGAATTTTCAGTGAATTTAAATTTAAGTATCTACATAGGGCATAGCAACGGTGTCAGAAGCGCAGATCTAGAGGTTAAGGTAAATTGGTTGTGTCTAGAATAAAATCCTGGTTCTTCTAGATCTAGGAGCTCATGGAAATTATTCCTCTAGTGCAACCCTACTCTACCCCCACCCCAACTTGTATGATTATCACGAGGAAGAAATAAGGTCATTAATGCAAAGTGTCAAGCTGAGTTACTATTAAGAAATGAGTTTATTAATGCAAAGTGTTGAGCACGCTGTCTAGCACACAGGAAGTGCTCAATAAATACTGTCATCTAATCCTAATTGTTAGTTTGGATATTGATAAAGTTTCTTCTTCAAAGCTTTCTGTGAAAGAAAAGTAAATAAATTCTGTGGAAATATTTATTACCCAATAAGTTCTTTAGATAATAGGCAGTTTGTCTGTGCGTGAAGATTTGAAAACTATCTGAGAACTCCGTCATCTAGACATTTAACAAATAGAATAATTTTAAACAATTTGACTCAGCACTTCATGATTGATTTGGAAAAATGTATTACCATCTATAGATGTATGACAGAGGTTGATTCATGCAGTAAAGTAGATTTTGCATGGATTAATTTGAAGACAAGCTTGTTCACTCATAACTGCTGAGCTAGTGTCCTGCTAGGAAACATATATTTATTGCATAATATGAATCTGTGTTTTCCGTCTTTTGATTCTGTGCATATGTGATCATATTTGACACTGAAGCGGATGGAGCAACTGTCCCGAGAGCAAGAGAGGCTGAAGCGATTTTATCTCAGATCACGTGAATCATGTGGAGAGAGGTCACTGTCAGTCTGAATGTCTTGGTTTCCTTATCTGTCTCATGGAGACAAAAGATACCACAGTGCTGTCTGCTTTTGAGAAATATGGAGGACATTAAATAAATCACGAGAACGAGGTATGTAGAGCTTTAATGAAAATCAAGTGTATAATAGGAAAATAAGGTGCAACATATTTTATTCAGCTCTCCCGTGTGGCCATATGGATGGATTCTTCCCAAGAGAGAGCATAATCGTAGAGCATTTTAGTTGCAGATGTGAAACGAATGTAGCTCCTAGCTGAATGTTTTCCCCGGCTTTGTCCATATGAAGCACAGATGTTTTACAAATCATCTTTACAGTAAGGCTAAGATAACCCAACTAGGTTTAAAAGTGATCACGTTTTTCAAATTAGGCAGTTTCCCAAGCAGTGTACTCTGGAAAGAGAGTTGGCTTCAGAAGGTGATTCCTGGCATAGACCCTGGGGCTCCCAATGTGCAGTCTCAGAGAAGCTGAGTGTAGCAGAGTCCATGTCCTGATACACAGGAGGCAGGTATGGCTCCCACACTTGGTGCCAGCGTTTCCTGAGCGGCGGCGTATCCTTTCACACGGGGAGAAGGAGCGGACTCGGTGATGGACAGTGTCAGTATATTAACACATGTGTATGGAATCTAGAAAAACAGAACCGATGAGCCACTTTGCAGGGAAAGAATGGAGATGCAGATGAAGAGAACACACTTGTGGACACAGTGGAGAAGGGAGAAGGTGGAACAAACTGAGAAAGTAGACGTTTTCCTGTGTAAAATAAATAGCTACTGGGAAGCTGCTGTATAACACCGGGAGCCCAGCCTGGTGCTCTGTGACGACCTACAGGGGTGGGATAGGGTGAGAGGAGGGGAGGGAGGCACCAGAAGGAAGGGATATGTATGCAGTTACACTGATGTGCGTTGTTGTATGGCAGAACCCCACACAACATTGTAGGGCAATTTTCCTCCAATTAAAAAAAATGAAACCCTCTTAACAAATTCTAGCTCCTGTTTTCACAAGTCATAAATGTACTAAGACCTGGGGTTTCTAGGTCCAGCTATGGAGGGCCTCCACTGAACCAGCCACACTTGGGACTGCCATGCAGATGTGCAGGAGTTAAGAGAAGGCGCCTTATCCATCCTGCTTCCCTGCAGCATCTTAACTACCGAGAAAGTCGTCTGGTGTTGGCGTAAGGACTAGCCACAGCCTGAGCTCGATGTCAGGTTACCTTCATACCACTGATTTTGACAGTATTGCACCTTCCTCCTGGGCTCTCAGTATCACAGTCTAATTTCCATTAAATAAGCGACGCCCTTGCACTTGAGAAAGGAGCACAGATTGGTTAAAATGATTGGTGCTAAGAATATCTATACTTTGGAAACAGAAGTTTTCACCCTTGACAAGAATGTGATCTTGTACCAGTACACTAAGAACCTAACAGTCCCAAAACAACATATTTGGAATCATTCACTTGTACCTTTACCTGGAGATTGATGCTAGTCCAGTCTGAGTGTTTGGCGAATTGAGTGCATCTATTCTGACCCCCTGGCTGGATCAAATATGCTGCCCAGGCCAGCATATCCAATCATGTGGTCCACTTCCCCAGGTTTTCTGGGGCTGACTGCCTGAACATAAGCACGTGATCACTCAAGTGTGTGCACACAGGCGTACACTTGCCTACTCGCTAAAAAAGACAAGCCTTAAACTTGCAGTTTTGAGAACAATAGGAACCCCGCTCCCCCCCAAATTAAAGGTCTTCAGAAAGGCGGCAACAGGTCTCTGCCACATAGGACTCTGCACAGGAGCTTGTCTCAAGATCTACATGCAAGTTAATGGTGAATCTAGGTTCACTCCAAACTGAGGATTTTCCCAGACAAAGGAGCAAACTCTCACATGGGCATTTAGGAAGCAGGAAGCAAATCTGAACTTCTTAAAGGAATTTTGGGTCTCAACTTGTTCACTTTGCAAAGGAGCTTGTAGCTAGTTTCACACTTTCACATAATTCATGTACATGATTGAACTGATAAACCAAATTTGCTCAAGGTCATCTAGCTTTGGGCAGAAACAAGTCATTTGACTCCAAATCCAAAGAACTTTTCCCCCCACTTTGCAGCATGCCTTGTAGATTGTGCTGATCACTTGTCTGATTTCCTCATTAAGATTCACGATCTGATGATGTCAGAGCTGGAAGGTCCTAACTGAACCTCCTTCCAGCTTCCCCTCATTTTATAGAGAGGACTAGAGTCCCAAGGGATGCTGTGGTTGGGGCAGGTCCACAGAAGAATGGCCAGATGGCTGGTCCAGGAGCCCAGAGTTTAGGCCTCTGACTTGTCTTAAGCCATCTCTACTCACAGTCATTTTAACTTTTATTTTCTGGAAAAATATAATAAGGTCAAACTTGCCAAAAGTCTATCCCTTCAGGGGAACTTTGTTTCTCCAATGTGATAAGAGTATCAGTTTGCAACAGGCATTTGACATGCAGAGGCCCTGAAGATCCAGTGAGATTATTAGAGAACATGAAATTTTATTTCTTGTTAAGAATTCTCTTTTTTTAAATCTTACCAACAGGAAATTAAATTTTGCTGACCAGTTCAGGGTCCCAAACCAGACAGACTCCCTTAATAAGAGGAATGTGAGTGAACCAGGATGCTAAAGCACGTGACCAGTCCAAGTTCAATGCATGAAGCAGGGAACTCTAAACCAGTGCACTGGGTCAGCCAGAGGGATGGGGTGGGGAGGGAGGTGTGAGGGGGGTTCACGGGGGGACACGCGTACTATTGTGGCTGATTCATGTCAGTGTGCGGCAAAAACTACCACAGTATTGTAATCAGCCTCCAATTAAAATTAATAAATAAATTTAAAAAGGATGCTATAGATAATGTTAAAAATACATAGTAAGGGATCTCTCTGTTCAGTCTGGTGGTTAAGACTGTGCACTCGTAATGCTGGGGGCACGTGTTTGATACCTGGTCGGAGAACTAAGATGCCACATGACTCATGGGGTGGACCCCAAAAAAAAAAAAAAATTTAGAATCACACTGCTTTCCTTTAGTTAGAAATGTCTACAGGCTTAGGTGAGCAAAACGGGACTGGAGCAAGGGAATAACCTCTCTACAGTCCGGCTGGACTTTATGTGTGGCAGTTGTGTGCTTTCAAACTACCTGACAGGCGACAGAAAGTACACCGCTCTGTAGGTGAGGCAGGCACTGGCCTGGGTATCTTCGAAAGCTCACCCGTGTGAAGTTCACAGGCAGCCAGCGTGGACAATCACCTGGCCAGATTTGCGTCGGTTGTTTCGGTTTATCACACTTGCTCTGGGTCCTGCTACAGGCTGGGATCTGTGGTGCTTGCTGAAGACAGAGAGATGAGCCCCACAAGGTTACAACAGGTTGCTGTGACTGAACAAATGATGCAGTTTATAGAACAGAAAGAGATGGTTGTGGCAACCTCTCAAATCCACTCTTCCAAACTTGGGGTCTGCCGAGTCATCTGTCTGTGCTGTTCGGCTCCTTCTGGAAGCAGGGCCTGGCCGCTGTTCCTTCCTCCTGCTCTGCCACAGGAAGGGGCCCTAGCATCAGCTAGACCTGTGTCCAGCTCTGCTGCCTTAGTTCCCCCTTTTGTAAACCATGGCAGTACTAGTATCAGCACTGAGGTTTCGTGTGGGGATGGACGTGCTCAGCCAAGTGCTGGTGAACGAAAGAAAGCATGCTCAAACATCAGCTAATGTTAATCCAGTGGTCTCCTTAAATGGTCCCGTTCTCCTGACTGCTCAGAAGGATCCTGGACACACTAAGTCACACTATATAGAAATATAGTTTGACTTTCTCTTCTTTAAGGGATCCATCAGGGTCCTCGTTCAACTGTGTCGTCCTCTTGGATGAGAACGTCGTCTGGTTTCTGAAAGCTCCACCGATCTGGAGACCTTTCCAGTTTAAAGTCTGGAGGCCTAGATGTTTGCACGGGATGGGGTGGGGTGGGGGAAATAGGAGGTGGGGTTGGAATTACAGCAAATTGTATTTTCTGCTTTTTAATCACAAGCATCATAGTTTGAAGGAGCCTTGATGTCACAATTCAATGCCCCACCACACAGAGTTCCCTCTGACAAATTAAGCAGCCTTTCCTTAAAAAATTAACATGAAAGAAGATTGCTTACTTCACAAAGTAAACTCATGCCGTGGTTGAGCAATCCTAATTGTTCTTTTTCAAAAAATTCCTTTGCGTTGAGTAAAATCTGTCCCTCCATAGAATTTCTCCTTTGATACTAGTTTTTCCCTCTTACTTCCAAAGATAACGCTGACCTCAGACTAACAAATGAGCTCTGCCTTGGTTTCTACTGATTTGGCAATGATTGTCAAGAGTGATGAAGAAGGCAAGGAGGCTACCTCGTGGCTCCAAGGGAGACAGAAATGGGGCCCCTGCACCACGTCTGGCCACAGGAGAGGGGAGGGCAGGGCACGGACGGGTGACTCACTGGCTGATCATGGTCTAACTCCCGTGCCGTGGAGCGATGCTTTGGCCATGTGGCCTCATGCTTTCTGAGTACTTTATTTTCAGAGTTAAACATTTAAATTTTCTTCATGCCCTGTCTTTGTGCTTTTATCAGCTTATTGTGCTTTTTTGGGGGGGTGGATTAACTATCAGTGTCAGCCAAGGTCTGGCTCGTGCAGGTGGAAAGCAGTTGTTTTACTTCCCTTTCCTCCGGGGAGTCCTCCTCCGTAGCGTCTGACACTCACTCTGGGGCTTCCCTGGTGGGGTCGCGAAGTCGGACACGACCGAGCGGCTAGCTCTTGGCTTCTGCGCCGGGAGAGCCCCCTGCCTCGTGCAGCCCCGCCGTCTGGGCTCCAGACGCGCAGCTCTGCCCTCGGACCGTCCTGCAGCGGCTCCTCCCCGCCGCCCGCCCCCTGCTTCGGTGTCTGCGGCCTGGCGTCCGCGTCCTGGCCCGAGACCCTGGGAAGGTGCCCGGTTTATCTTCTGGGCTTTCCAGCAGCACCTCCTCCGCACACCACACGTGTCACGAAGCCTCACGGTCTGAGCTGCCAGCAGGCCAGGATGCCAGTGTCGCGGCGCGCTGCCTCCCCTCCCGGGGCGTGCGCCAGGATGGGAGGGCGCAAGCAGCAGCGCAGGAGCGGCCGTTCCAGGCGGCAGCGCGGGAGCGGGGCGGCCGCCTAGGGGCAGAGCCCGGGAAGCCTGTGCGCCCGGGCCGGGTCCCAGCAGGCGCCGAAGTGCGTCCAGGAGCAGCGCGCAGACCTTCCAGGGTCTGCCTGGAATCGCGGCGGCCTGGAGGGCCTCCTGCTGGGGTGGCGCTCCCAAGTCTCTGCTCCCCGTGGGTGCATAGCAGGGTGGGCAGGGAATGGGCGCGCCCCCAGCTGCCGGGGGCCCGGCCGAAGCGGCCTCTGTGATGCTGCGGGACGACGCTGCTCTGACGGCCCGCCCGCCTCCCGCTTTGTGCCGCAGGGTGACGGAGCGGGGCTCCTCCATCTACCAGCACGAGGGGCTTGGCGTCTCAGGTGCTGCGGGCCCCCCCCCTTCCCCGAGGAGCCGCCCCTCTTCCGCTTCGTGAGCCCAGACAAACCTGCCTGACAGTCTGCAAGACCGATGCGTGCCCACTCAGTCGTGTCTGACCCTCTGCGACCCCACGGACGGTAGCCCGCCAGCCTCCTCTGTCCGTGGGGATTCTCCAGGCAGGAATACTGGAGTGGGCTGCCATGCCTCCTCAGGGGATCTTCCCAGCCCAGGGATCCAACCAGCAGCTCCTGCACGGCAGGCGGATTCTTCACCCACTGAGCCCCCTGGGAAGCCCCTAATAGTCCACATTTTATTTCAATGATAGTTTTAGCCACAAGAGGAAATGAAGTCCTAGATTGAGTCAGAGGAAACTATTTTTGAATTATTTCTAACTCACGAAGCACTGGCTTCTGAAAGCTACATGCCACAGGTTCAATTCTATAACCAGTATCATTGAAGACAAGAGTGTGGTATAAACAGATAACTGTTTTCTGAAAATTAGGAGGCCTGGAGTTTTATCTCAGCAGCAATCTAGAGCCCAGGCCCCAAGCCTGAAGCTAAAGGGAAGAGCGGTCCAGACAAGCTGAACGGGAGGCAAAGCGAGATTAGAAGCTAAAGTAAGCGCCGCGCCAAGTCACGCCGGGTGTTTCAGCGCTGGGGCCACGGCAGCTCCGTGACCTTGTTGGCCAGGATGTCCCTACTGCTGGTGACTTACAAAGCCCCTTCCTCACTGGTGGGACAGACCTTGATGTCACCGAGTTGGGCTTGCGACTCATACTGAACCTCTCCAAGTCACAGTCAACTCAACTGGAAAGTAAGAAGGATGGGTCAAAAATTGTATTCCCTCTGCATTCCTAAAATGACTAATTCTTTGAAAAGACCTTTCAAGTATATTAGCGTGCCAAAGACATATATTCAAGTAAAACTTAATTAAAATATAATACGAAGTAACAGTGGAATTTCTTCTGATGCCTAATTCAGTTGCTTCTTGGCTCACCTACTCTCAACAGAGCACTAAAGTAATTCAGGCAATTCACGTCAGGCAATGCAGCTGAGAATCAAAACCATGGCTTCGTTCAGTCCTTAATGAAATCACTGCTCACTGTGGGGATGCTTCCCAGGGCCAATACAAACCACTGTGGATGGCAAGGGAAGCCTGTTTAGGGGCCATGGAGGATTTTTCCCAGAAATCAGAATAATTCATCTTGGAACACTCCTCTGAAAGAAATTTGGGGTGTTCAGAGTAAAAGCCAGTTTTGGCCAAAGGATAGTCAAAAACCTCTGCGACTAGAAGTGAAATTGTCCTGAGATCCGGGCGGGAGCAGAGAGTCCCTGTTCTGCCTGCTTATTCCTTCTCTTCTAATGAAATGAAGATATTCTCTTGGAATGGCAGGCAGAGCCTGGCCCGATGCAGAGGGTCATGAGTGTAGAATTAAAGACATATCAGGACTCAAAGCATTCTTACTCAGAAGACCACAACCTCCTTCCATCAGGGACAGGGACTAAAAATCCCAGGGAGGCTGCAGAGCAGGAGCAGAGTCAAGGGGCCAGATCCAAGAGGGGAAACCTTTATACCTAGGAGGGATTTCTGAGGACAGTGGAACAGTGTTACTCAGACGTGGGGTGGAATCAGACTCGAAGCCCTTAACACAGGCAGGCTTAAACGTTTCTATCTGCTTAAAAGTAACTGTCCTTCTAAACTGTATTCTTTAGTTTAATTTTTCTGATAAAAGTACATCTTCAATAAAGAAAAAGTCCAGATTACATAAAACCCACTAGAAAAAAATATAATCAGCTCAAAGCCTAATAGGGAAAAAGTCCTTTAGGGTAGACACCGTATTACGGATATTCTTTGAGGAGATTTGAAAACGGTGTACTCTTGCTTTTTTTAACTAGAATACAGCCTGTTGTGTTTCTCAGTATGTTCTACTTTTATTTCTGTTACTCAGTAATGTTTAAAACTTCTCAGATATACATCCTACACTCTCCTCTTCATATTCCTCCCAAGTCCCTTCTTTCTTGTTTATTCTCCTTTCTGTTTTAACACGGGTCTTCATTATAGGGTTTTCCTCCTTGAATAGTTCCGATGCGTTAAAACTCTCAGGAATTTTGCATGTTTGTTGTCTGCAGCCACCAGGGTGAATTTTATTATCATCTAAGAGTTAGTTGTTACAGGTCTTCAGCTTATGTGAAGTATATATTTGTCTCCTTTCCAGTGATGACAGCTGTTAAGCTTCCTGCCATACGCAGTGGCTAGAACTTTTTCTTAGGCATTATTATCTTGTCTTTAATTGAAATATCTGTAAAACTGTACCACTCTGTTGTACCACTGGTTTGAATATGGTTTTCATGTATTTGTGGCCAACTGAAAATACATATCTGTTTATTCGTAGCTTCTCTAAATTAAAAAACAGTTTTCAATCAGAAATGGCATTAAATCTTAAACGCTTTCTTCAGAGCTGATGAAATAATTATACACTTTGTCTTCTTTCATTTCCTATTGCGGAATATTATTTTACTTTTGTATTAAGCCGTTCGTCAAGGGTTGGGATAAGCGCTTCTAATAGAGGAGACCGCGTTCTGTCACAAGAGCTTCGTATTCTGAGTGGCTCAGGGCGATAAAGGGCGTCCTGCCGCCTCTGTTCAGCAAACGCTGCCCAGCGAGGGACCCCGCTTCACAGTCAGCCAGGCTGCGCTCGCCGGTGGGAGGTGCACCATCCTCGGGGGGGCGGAGAGGCCTTTCTGGACCCCTTGACTCCAGCCTGTGGAGGAAAGAAGGAGAGCCTGCAGGACGGAACACCCACCCCGCGGCTGGCGACACTCCCTACCGCACCACGCTCTGCTGGTGAGGGCTGGCCACGGTTCCGCCCAGGACACACGGTTCTGCCCAAGATACAGGATTCCGCCCAGGACACACGGTTCCGCCCAAGATACAGGATTCCGCCCAGGACACACGGTTCCGCCCAGGACACACGATTCCGCCCGGGACGCACGGTTCCGCCCAGGACGCAGGCCCGGCTGGGACGTGTGCGCAGCCGTGTGCGCAGCCGGGAGAGGAGCCGAGCCTGGCAAGGGCGCGACGCAGTCTCCGGTGCCCTCACAGGGTGCGTGCTTGAATTGCCTTCTGGGCTCCATTCCTAGGTATTCGAGTTCGAATATCCCATGCTGATTAAAAAACACGGTTGCTTAGACTTTTTCCCTGTCACATCTTTGTAACGATTTGTTATTAGCTTTGCTTTGCAATGCTTTCCCTTCCCCTGCGTTGACTTTCCTATGCTCTGAAACACCGGAGCAGGCAATGGCACTCCGCTCCGGTGCTCTCGCCTGGAAAATCCCTTGGACGGAGGAGCCTGGTGGGCTGCAGTCCATGGGGTCGCACCGAGTCGGACACGACTGAAGCGACTTAGCAGCAGCAGCAGCAGCAGCAGCTCTGAAACACTGTTCAAAGCATCTGAATTATTTATTTCAGAGACTCTGTTTCTTTTCAGTGTTTTCTGTATCAGAACTTTATATCCAGATTGAGATTAATATTCAAATATTATCATTCCATGTAATTATTTAACATATTAGTATAACATCGTTTTAAATAACCAACAGTTATTTAATAAACTTTCAACATATAATTATTTACCGCGAGCTCTGATTAGAAATGTGAGTTTCATCCTTTTCCACCAACATTTTTGTGAAGTTCCTCTGTAACCCCAGTACGTGGGCTCATCTCCCAGTCAGCAGGTGCATTCTGCTTACACTGTTTTCAAATTTGGGGTCTTTTCATAAACAAAAATGTGAGTGTCTTGCACGAGTAGGCAATTTATCCAAGCATGCCTGT
Organism: Oreotragus oreotragus; assembly: GCA_006410675.1. Classification (NCBI taxonomy): domain Eukaryota; kingdom Metazoa; phylum Chordata; class Mammalia; order Artiodactyla; family Bovidae; genus Oreotragus; species Oreotragus oreotragus. The sequence goes on from SJYX01007575.1 coordinate 307,501, forward strand.
GTGCTAAGTTCCTTCGGTCGTGCCTGACTCTGTGTGACCTGTGGGCTGCAGCCTCTCAGGCTCCCCTGTCCCTGGGATTCTCCAGGCAAGAACACTGGAGTGGACTGCCACACCCTCATCCAGGGGAACCCAGGGTCTCTTGCATTGGCAGGCAGATTATTTACCACTACACCACCTGGGAAGTCCCTTATCTAAGCACCGAGTCTTCTAATTCTTTTATCATTATTTTCCTTTAAAACTAGACTCTTCTCTAATGTCTTTTGTTGGAGTTGCAAGCAGTTTGAAGCAGCCTGACTTTTGTTCCTGTAGCATTTTCCTCCCTTTTCTACTCTCCTCCTCCTCCTGCTCCCACTTCCTTTCTCTCCCTCTTCCTTTCCCCCTTGGCTTCTGCTTTTTGTCTTTCTTGGATGCTTCTGGGGTTTTTTATCCTCAAAATTAAAAGAAAATAAATGCTTAGGCACAGGATTATTTTAATTAATTTTGCTAGTACTTAGCGAACTTTTGCTAACTGAGGTTTCTTTACTTTAGTTCAGCTAAGTCGTCTTTGACTGTTCCTCATATTATTACATTAAGGGAATGTAATAATATGCTCTGCATCTGCTTTGTTTTCTTTTTATGGGTTTCCTGTCAAATATATATCCAATCTTCTGGATCTTTCCCCTCTTTCTGTGTTAACTGAATATAACAGAAAGTGCCACTTAAACTGGCTTGAATAATAAATCAAGCATGTTGGTTCTGTTCTGAGGAATCCGGTGGGAGCTGACGAGTCAGGCGAGGAACAGGACGGGTTCCCGCCCTTGGCTCCGTACCCCTCCTCCTGCTGCCTTCATCTCCAGGCTGGTTTCTTGTGTGTTTCAAGGTGGTTTCCAGCAGCACGCAGGGTTATAGTTGTTCTCATTCCCTTCCAGACATACCTCTTCCCACAATCACTGAACAAAAGTCCTGCTCTCCCAGGTCAAATAACCATGAATCATACGCTCAGCCCAGAAACAGTCAGTGTGGAAGGAAAGGTGTGCGTAGAGGTGGGCACGCGTTGCTCACACCACTGGGCCACCCCACAAGGGACAAACGTATTGCTTCCCTCAAAATGTATCGCTTCTCTCGTCTTTAGCCTGATTTCCATATTTCATCCTTTCCTGATTTCTCAATAAATTTCTTAAGTTAATTTTCTCTTGGATTCATTAAATTCTCTGTGATCATGGGGGTGAAGGGAGTGGATTATGCTTACTTCTATATAAATTAAATATATATCTCAGATTATATATAATAGGTACTGGTACAGGCCAGATCTTAGTGAGATTATGGCAGAAATTTCCCCAAACAATCTTAAACAACTTTCAGAAAAACATTTCATTATTTTCTATAACTGAAGGATTATGCTTACTTCTATATAAATTAAATATATATCTCAGATTATATATAATAGGTACTGGTACAGGCCAGATCTTAGTGAGATTATGGCAGAAATTTCCCCAAACAATCTTAAACAACTTTCAGAAAAACATTTCATTATTTTCTATAACTGACCTAATCTTTCTCATACTTCCCTGCCCTGATGAGTACCGAAGATGTTGGAGAAGGTTACTTAAACATACCATTTGGCAGCATCCAAATCGCTTCTTTTTCAAAATAGCCTATTTGGGGTAAATGTGGGTTTTTTCCTGTTTCCTCCCCTCCCCACTACTCTCCGTAACGTGTTGTTTGGGTCCTGGGGGGCGGACAGCTCTGCGGCCTTGTGGCCCTCGCGGTGGGGCAGTAGGGCTGTGTGTCTGCACACGGAGTCTGAATAAGTCTCATTGGCCTCCATCCTTGTCAAATCCCTGGTTTTGCTCCCAGTGCTGCCTGGCCTTCAAGGTGGTAACAGTCAAAATCGCTGATGACAAACCTTGCTGCTGTCTCTTGAGTGATATCCCCACCCGTGGGCTCCTCCCCTCTTCTAATCCCAGGACTCTTGAGTTCCATCTGCTCCACCCTGCCCTTGCCAGGATNGCCTGGCCTTCAAGGTGGTAACAGTCAAAATCGCTGATGACAAACCTTGCTGCTGTCTCTTGAGTGATATCCCCACCCGTGGGCTCCTCCCCTCTTCTAATCCCAGGACTCTTGAGTTCCATCTGCTCCACCCTGCCCCTGCCAGGATTGCAGGAGCTCTGGACTGCGGCTGTGGGGAGCCGGCACCGTCGCTGCTGGGCATTTCTGCAGCACCTCCCTCGGCTGGTGGTGCCCTGGCGCTTTGACATCATTTTGGCCGCATGTCCTGCCCTAGGAGGGCTTCCCAGGGGGTGCTGGTGGTGAAGAACCTGCCTCCCGATACAGGAGGCATAAGAGAGTGGGCTTCGATCCCTGGGCCGGGAAGATCCTCTGGAGGAGGGCGTGGCAACCCTCTCCAGTATTCTTGCCTGGAGAACCCCATGGACAGAGGCGCCTGGCGGGCTGCGGTCCCAGGGTCACACAGGGTCAGACGCGACAGGCGGCCTGCCCTCCCGTGGGCCCGCCAGGGGCAGGGACTCTGCTTAGCAGCGTGCCCCTCCCTCCTCGTGCTGTGTTCACGGCGGTGGCCCAGTACTCCTGGCATTCTCAGGTTTCCTCAGACGCATCTAAATTTGTTCACTCCTTCCACAGATTTGGACGGAGGGGGGCCGGAGTCCCACCTGTGGCACATCTCTTAGACTCAGCTGCCTCCCACACCCTCCAGGGAAAGACGTGGTGGGCTTTCCAACATCTCTTCCAATGCCGTCCCTCATCCGTTGAGATCTCTCCACTCTGCGCTTATGATCTAGTCACTGATTATTCTACCAGGTCTGACTGTGAGTCACAAAATAGCCATGAAAACATGGGGGTTTCTCTCCCCCAAACTGCTCCCTGAATAGGAGGAGGCTTTGCTTTCTGGGTTTCTGTGCAGATGTGCTGTTTGCTCTGGAATTCTCCCAAAGTCGATGTTACCCCTTTCCCTTCCAGCCAACACTTACTCCTCTGAGACAGGAGTTTTAGTTCTTCCCTCATGTCTTCTTTTAGAGAAGGGAAATTGGAGTCAGGCCTCTGCCTTTTCCAATCCAGACACATCTCTTCTATTTGTAGCAAAATGTAAGGCAGGTGATAGCTGAACTGGGCAGGTGGATCAGGGGCTCAGGAGGGATCACTGCATAGGAAAACATGGGTGGTACCTGGACCTGCCTCTTTTTAAAAAACTCATTTTAATTGTGACCCATTAGTGTACAGTTTGCTGGTGTTAAGTACACTCGTATTGTTGCACAACCATCACAACCATCCGCCTCTAGAACTCTTCTCTTGCGAAGCTGACACTGTCCCCTTTAAATACCAAGTCTCCGCTGTCCCAGCCCCCACCATTCTCCTGTCTATGACTGACTACTCTAGGAACCTCATGGAAGTGGAATCCTTCAGTGCAAGCCTTCTTTTGACCATTCTCCTAGCGTGATATCCTCGAGGTGCATCACCGTTGTAGCATAGCTCAGATTTTCCTTCCTCAAGGCTGAATAATACTGCATTGAGCCACACATTGTTTATCCATTCATCCACCGACGCACAGTTAGGGTGACTCCATCTTCTGGCTATTGTGACAAGAGCTGTGAAGACAGGCATACCAGAATCTCTTCAAGACTCTGCTTTTAATTCAAGTAAATACCCAGAAGTGGAATTGTTGGATCATATAGTAATTTTAATTTTTTGAGGAACCAGCATCTGTTTTTTCCATAGTGGCTGTACCGTTTTACAGTCCCACCAATAGCATGCAAGTGTTCCAGTTTCTCTGTATCTATACCAGTATTGCCATCTTAATGTGGTTTTGATTTGTTTCCCTAATAAATAGTGATGCTGGGCATCTTTTATGTGCTTGTTAACCTTTTGTATCTCTTTTTGTGACAAATATCTATTCATGTTCTTTGCCCACTTTTTAACTGGGTGAATTATTTTGTAAAGCTGTAGAATTTCTTTATATATCCTTTATAACTCTTATTAATGACTTGCAAGTCTTTTCTCCCATCCTGTGGGTTTGTTTTACACTCTGTTGGTCATGTCCTTGGATGCATATTTTTAATTGTGATGTTGTGAGCTGTCACTTTCAAATTGTCATTTCCTAGACCTATTGAACAAAGAAACAGACTCCCATGTTATCTGGGGCCAGTTTTGGACTTGGTTTTGGGGTCTGTGGGGCAGTTGGCACTGGGGGGACTGACATGTGGGCCGTGACCCTCTTGATACCTCCAGTGAGCAGTTGGTCTAGGTTACATGCTGTACTGCTGATCCTGCTGACAGCGCCGGTTGTCTCGCTGTCCACACCGTCTGCACTGTTCGATGAACCCGTGGTAGACAAGGTGTGAGTAGTAAAGCTGGAAGAAGACCTGAGGAGCCGCAGGAACTTCAGACACGTTTATTGTCTCCTGGCTGATGCAGCAGCCACAGCAGTATTCTCTCCTGGCTGACACAGCAGCCGTAGCAGTAGACACGCGGTACTCTCTCCTCTCATGGCTGACACAGCCGTGATGCAGCAGTAACGCACCTGCTTTCTTTAGGTGGCCCCCATATAGGAGTACTGCACAAAGCAGCCCCTGACCAAGCCCGTGCCTCATGACACAGTGCTACAGTGCTACAAATGATCTCAGCTGTTACATCGTCACTATTTACACTATGTGGAGTGAGAGAGCCTGAACCCACCATCTTAGCTAATTTACTCTCCCCATACATGCACAGGCATGTTATTGAGTAGAAAGGTATCAACTGAAGCAATCACCTCTAAGGAGGTAGCGACAGTTTCATCTTCCTCTATTGTGTGGATCCTTACAGTGAGACTGTAGTAAAGCATAGGATGAACCACACAAGGGGGAACTGGTCTGTCCCTTCCATCCTGCCTCTGCCCCCACACCCCCTAGCTCCCCTCTCTCAGTGTGCCTGAGCAATGGTATTTTTACAAGTTCCCTAGGGACTCAGAGGTCAGCCAGGGCTGAGAACTATGAATTGAGATGCTCTCGAGGAGTGTATCTAAGCGTGGCTGATCCTAAGACTCACCCAGGCCTCTTGGCTGGAACAGACGCTTCGGCTCCACCGAAGACCGAATGGAGACTTGGGGTGGGGAGGGGGAAGCGGGGAGACGGGCATGACCCTGCACTTCAAGCACATGGCCAAGGTCATTCTTGTGACCAGGGGAGGTAGGAAGCACTGGCGTCCCGAGCTCTCCCACTTTTGAACCATGATAATCTCACTACTCTGAGCCATATCCCTCTAGCGAAAGCAAGAAGTGGGTTTCTGGGAACAAGGGTCAGTCATTCTTCTTTCTCATCTCTGTGTTTCTAGGGGGAGCTTAATGGGCAGAAAGGGCTTGTACCTTCCAACTTCCTAGAAGAAGTGCCTGATGATGTAGAAGTCTACCTTTCCGACGCGCCATCCCACTACTCGCAGGACATGCCAATGCGCTCCAAGACGAAAAGGGTAAGCACAAGTACTCAGCGTGTTTCACCCCCTCCTGCTCTGCTGTAGATGGTCTAATACAGCCTGTGCATTGCTCTTTTTATATCTTAGGCCAAAAAGTGTAGACCCTGAGTTTTTTCTCTGCCCTTCCATGGGGATTGTGCCCAAAAATTCTAACCATGTTTATTTGTTCCACAAAAATGACCCTTTCGATCTAATCAGCCTGCTTTACTCACAAAGGAACTTCCCATCTTACATCCTAGGTGCACATTTCAGTTTGATCAAGAGTGAGGAGGGGATGGCTAGTCCATAGATTCAGTGGGCAATAATGATTGTTTGCCCTGTTAGGACTTTAACAGATCCTCTGAACAAAGGTCAGAGAACTTCTCAACCATATATAACTATTAGATTACATTCATGTTTAGTGTCTCATTTTTATTTTATTTCATCACTGCAAGTTTTTATATATTATATTTTTATATATATATATTTTTATTTCTTTGCTCATCTGCTTGGAAACAGAAGAAGAGTGTTCATTTCACACCTTAATCAGGCAATGTAGCCTTCACGTAAGTGAGCAACTGAAGATACCTATAAAGATACCAACTTAAGCTACCTTAACTGGACCAATGTGGTAGACTTAAGGCTTCACTGTGGGGTTAAAAAAAAAAGAAATATGTCTCAAAAACCCATTGGACCTAAAGTATTACTTGGTCTCAGTTGTAAAGCAACTGAATTTGCAGTGAAATAAATCATCTTTAATAATTATTTCCTATGATTTACATTAAGAGTATTTGAAAGGCCAACATTGGGAACATATTTCTTAACAGGCTGTTTGTTTACATAGAGTGTTCCAATGTCTACTCATAATTAAAGCTGCATATTGCATTGTTAGCCACTCTTGGAAAAAGCACAACCTAATAAATGTTTACTATGGAAATTTTACTTTAAAAAAAATGCAACTCGAGATCAAGCTGAGTAGCGAACAAGAGGTGATCTAGAGTTGGCACTGAACACTTCCCATGCTGGCTTGAGCAGCAGACAGCTTTTCTTAAGTGACCACCCCTCTACCTTACAGGAGAGCTGGTGCTTCTCCTCAAAGCACAAGTGAGTGTCCTGAAAACAAAAGCGTCTGGTGGAAGACTGCTCTGTTGGTATACCAATGCAATACTAAGTTTAATGAAACATGCAGCTCAAACGATTGCATTAGATGGAATAGATGGTATCTTCAGGTGTACTTTGGGATGCTTTACTAGGTGTTTTCCATTAGAATTAGACCTTGATTTTAAATCCAAGTAAGCTTGAAGCCCCTTGGCTCATATCATTTGCCTGTTGAATAATGAACACTCATATTAGAGAGAGGTTTGCTCTGGCGAGGTAAGGGAGTAAGAGGAATTCAGGCATGCCCAGGACCAGAAACGTGGGTGAGGCCAGTTGTCATGCCTCCCAAATAGTTCTGCTCTTGCAAAGCAGCATTAAGCACTGACGTGTACAAAGTCCTACCATGTGCTCTATATTGACAAAAACACATCTTTAATATCTTGGAAATAACAAAAGCATACAATAAGGGCCTTTAAGCTTTCTTTGATTGTAATTAAGGTTCATTTTAGTTTTTTTTCTTTCAACCGGTGTGCCATCTCCAATGTTTCTACAGTATACTTAACCCAGGAATGCACTCAACCATGTCAGGGTTTTATATACCCAAGTAGTTTTCATATACAACAAAACTTTAAGAACTTTTGTGTTTAAGATTACTTTTGTGTTTAAGATGGGTACTTGGCCAATACTACTCTCAACCTAATTCAAAATAACTTTTTTTTTCCTGCTCTTGGTCTTAGTTTACAAAGTAAATTATTACCTAGCTTTGTTTTGCCAAAGCAATGGCCACCCCCTCCCCGGAGACAAAGAAACTGAAAACCCAACATTGATGGCTAGACCCCCTGTAAGAGATATGCCCTGGGAGAGGTGTGAGCCTCTCCTGGCATACTTTAACCCTTGAAAGAAGAAAAGATCCACCCTTACCTTTCCTGGTGGGAAACGGGGCAGTGTGGTGTTTCTGATGTTACCGAGTGAGCGGATGGATGTTGTTGGCGCTCGCGCACTCAATAAACTGTAACAATGTACCTACTAGGTTCCTCCTGAGGGTTCAGGTACAGCAAGGAGAGCGCCATCCCCCACAGTACATCTCCATTCGGGGTCACCTACGTCATCTATGGGTACTGGTAGTCCTGGGAGAGGCAGGGAAATGTCCTCGAAAAAGAAAAAGGGGCTGCTTTCCAAAGGCAAGAAACTGCTGAAAAAGCTGGGTGCAGTGAAATGATTCATGTGCTTCCGGACAACTTCCAAATCTATGTAATTTTCTTTAATTCCAAACTAGGGCTTTCATGACTCAAGTACTTCCTAAAAACACAATCTTCTCCCCTGACACCAGTAGAGAAATGCTCTTTGCACTACCATCCACTTTAAGCCCAGCGCCAGGACAAAGAGCTGCTGGTGCTCCCGCCCGCCTCCGCCCACCGCGCTTACTAGTGCCGGGCTCTGGCGGGAGCTGGGCTGTCTCGTGAACATGCAGGGAGCCAGTAGCTCTTTGTAGCTCACTCCCTACCTGGGATTCCAGTCTTTGTGCATTTGTCATCTGCCCCCAAAGGAATGATTTCAACCTCTCTCCCTTTTCAAAATGCTTGCCTCATAATGCATAACTCTCACTTTAACTCTGGTCTTGAAATTCCTAGTTTAATCGCCTTGATGTTCTGCCTTATAAATGCACAATGATTTGTACTGTCTAATAAAAACTACAGTGTACACTTTGTATGTGTTGTGCATTCAGTGCTCTCATCCTCACAGACACAGTGGTTTGAAACCAAGTTGTGCAGGCTGTGCAATTTAAGATCCTGGCTTTTCAGCTTTTAAAGCAAGCCAGGCAACACACAGAAAATGTTTACCTATTCAAATCATTCAAAAAAGAGGAGAGGAGATAGCTTTGGTAAAGTACCACACTTCTCCAACCTGCCAGAAACCTGGTAATATTCATTGCTTTCAGTGTTACATTTTGTGGCATATGGATTTACGTTACTTTCATTATTTGTCAAAATGCCATACACAGTCAACAATGAACAGCACACACATAAAGCAATCCACATAATGCATAAGCCACACCAAAAACATCCTAAATTTAAATCTCTTCAAAATTATTCCATACCAATCTTCACCATTGGCACTTGAACAAAAACAGATTTACAAAGTTGTTGGCAGATGTATTTGATGGTTACTATTTTGTAATTCTTGTCCACTTGTAAATTGTTTTTACTCTTTATACATACTTTTCAGAATGCCTTTCTTTTGTAATTTATGGAAGGTTTATAAATGAATGACAAAGCTTTCCCCATTGTGTCTTCAAAAACTATATTGTAAATTGTAATATAATAGTATGTGGTAGATTTATTAAAAGGAAATTACTCTATGTGTGGTTAAGTTCTGCGTGGGTGTGTGCATGTGTACAGCTAGTGTAAAATATTTTATAGAAATAAAATTTGTTATTTTATACAATGCCATTTATTCTCTGTTTGTTTTAAACACGTTTTAAAATAATAGCAGCATAACTGAATTCTTTTCTCCTGTATGTACAAGAAAAACTCTATAACATTACCTTTTGGGCACTACTGTTTTGCTAAAGTAATTCTGACCTATGTGTGGGGAGTCATTTACAAAATACTGTCACCCTCGCATTATTGGTGACAGTCCACTCAGTGGCAAACAAGATGTAATTAGCCTTGAGGCATACTCTCGTGAAATACTCATGAGCGGCAAAGACGTGGAGAGTGAGTTCAAACCATATTCATAACATCTCCCTTTGGCAACTCTAGAATTCAAATGATCTGAATAAAGAGCTACACCAACTAAATACAATAAAATACTATTTTTCAAAGCATTTTCCTAAAAACCTTATTTTAAAATCCTCCAAATAATAGGATTTATTCTAACATGCAAGATGAAAATATAATTCAAATTCATAACTTTATGAAACTATGTATGAATATGTAAAATTATAACTGTTATCATAATGCCATTCACATCAAATTATGTTTTCAGCTACTGCATTAACAGAAAAGGTTATGTTGGACTAATTGATGACAGAGAAATACTTAATGATCTTGCTTACATGTGGAACCTAAAACAGTTAAACATTTAGAAGCAGAAGGTAGAATGGTGGCTGCCAGGGGCTGAGAGTGGGGGAAATGGGAAGGTGTTAGTCAAAGGTTATGAAGTTTCTGGAGATTTAATGTTCAAAAACAAGCTAAAATGCTAGATTAAATGGAATGTCTTAAAAAAATTTTCCAGTCTGAGAAATACCAGTATAAGAAATTAAAGTCTATACAACAGTGTGAATGTCTTTAATGCAACTATAAACTATACATTAAAAGTGGTTGAAATGGTAAACGTTGTTATAAATATTTTATCACAATAAAAAGAAATCGATAACAATTCCTAAAAAAAAAAAAAAAAAGTAAAAGTAGAGCCAGGATTAAATCTTTTGAACACATTTACAAGTTTCCTAAAATATGAAAATGTAGGCAAACCCAAAGTGATCCTGAGCTGGACTCAGCTTTGATGACTACTACCAAACATTTAAGGAATACCCAAGGCAAACTGTATACAACTTCCAGAGAAGAGAGAAGAAAGAAAAATGCCCACACTCACAAGGCCAGCATCCTGTTACCAAAATTAGACAAAGACACTGTAATAAAACTACAGACCAATAGCATCATGAATATAAATTTTAAAAATTCCTTAACAAAATATTAGCAGATTGAATTCAACAATATATAAAAAGATGATCTACTCAACTGTGGTTCATCCCAGGAATGAAGGTTGGTTGCACATGCTGAAGAAAAATCTATGTGTTTCACTGTATTAACAGAACAAAAGAGAAAAGCTACTTAGACATTGCAGCAGATGTGAGGAAAGCAGTGGAAGAAATCCACACCCGTTCAGGAAACTAGGGAAAGAAAGGAATCTACCTTAGCTTGATCAAGTTAACAGCCAACATATGTAATGGTGAAAGACTGACCACTCCTCCTTTCTGTCAAAAACAACACAAGGATATCTGTTTGACTACACTGACTGCAACACTGCACTGGAGCTTCTAGCCAGAATAAGGAAAGAAAGGACAAGAAAGTTACATGCTTTTAAAAGAAAGAGGTAAAACGGTCTTTATTTGCAGATGACATGATTTTTCATGCAGAAAATGTTAAGGGATCTACAAAAGGCCATGAGTACTAATAAAGTGAATCTGGCAAGACGACAGGGTACCAGGTCAATATACAAAAATCAGTTGTAGTTTTGTAAGAGAAGAGGGCAGCAGAGGATGAAACAGTTAGTATCACTGACTCAATGGACATGACCCTGAGCAAACTCTGGGAGATAGTGGAGGACAGGGAAGCCTGGCCTGCTGCAATCCATGGTGGTGTTGCAAAGGATCGGACACAACGTAGCAACTAAACAACAGTAAGCTGCGTATTTCCTATAAATTTCCCCAACAGGGACCAATTAGACAGAAATTAAAATATAGATATGCGAAATAAAATAACAGAATTAGTTGTGTAGCACCACAGCATGGAATTTTTAGGGACAAATTTAACAAAATACACATGACTTGGCTTTCCAGGTGGCACTAGTGGTAAAGAACCTGCCTGCCAATGCAGGAGACATAAGAGACATGGGTTCAGTCCCTGGGCTGGAAAGATCCCCTGGAGGAAGGCACGGCAACCCACTCCAGCATTCTAGCCTGGAAAAGCCCCTGGACAGAGGAGCCTGGTGGGGCCCAGTCCATAAAATGGCAAGAAGTCAGACGTGACTGAAACGGCAGCACAGCACGCAAAGACTCGTATACTAAAACTGTAAAACATTGCTGAGAGACTATGAGAAACTCCTAAACACAGACATATCATATGGTTATGGATTGGAAGAGTCAGTATTGTTAAACTGCCAATTTCTCTCCAAGTTGATCTACTGATTCTGTGAATTACTGGTCAGTGTTCCAGCAGGCTTATTCTAGAAACTGATACACTGATTAAAAAGTTATACAGAAATGCAAATGACCAAGGATAGTCAAAACCATTTTGAAAAAGATGAACAAATTTAAAAGGGTGACACTGCCTAATTTTGAGACTTATTATAATGCTAGAGCACCGAAGAATTGATGCTTTTGAACTGTGGTGTTGGAGAAGACTTTTGAGAGTCCCTTGGACTGCAAGGAGATCCAACCAGTCCATTCGAAGGACATCAGTCCTGGGTGTTCATTGGTAGGACTAATGCTAAAGCTGAAACTCCCAATACTTTGACCACCTCATGCGAAGAGTTGACTCATTGGAAAAGACCCTGATGCTGGGAGGGATTGGGGGCAGGAGGAGAAGGGGACGACAGAGGATGAGATGGCTGGATGGCATCACTGACTCGATGGACATGAATTTGAGTGAACTCTGGGAGTTGGTGATGGACAGGGAGACCTGGTGTGCTGTGATTCACGGGGTTGCAAACAGTCAGACACGACTGAGCAACTGAGAACTGAACTGAACAGTAATCAAGACAGTGATGTTTTGTGTAAAATATAGACTTACAAATCAGTGGAACACATAAATGCATAATATATAGTAAGTTCATTTTCAACAAAGGTGCCAGGACCATTTAATGGGGGAAATAAAGTCTCTTCCAGAAAATTCTGCAGAAAGAAGGGGGATTAATAGGGGAGAAAAGTGACCCTTATCTTACATGATACAAAAAATTTAACTCAAAATATAGAATTAAATGAAAAAGTTAAAACTGTAAAACTTCTAGAAGAAAACACAATAGAAATTTGGTTGGGAAGATGTATAGGACGCAATAAGCACAAATTATAAGAGAAAAGAAACCCTGATAATTGGACTTCATCAAATTTAAAGACATCTTCTCTTTGATACTTAAGAAAGCAAAACAGAAAGCCAGAAACTGAGGGGAAACATTCATAGTGCACATATGAATATGACAAAAGATTTTTATCCAGAATACCTAAAGCAAATTTATAATTCAATAAGGCCAACCAATTTAAAAGATATATGCAAATGATTTGAACAGATACTTCAAAGAAGCTGTAAGAATGGCTAATGTGCACACACAAAAATGCTCAATATCATTAGCCAGGAAGGAAATGCAATTAGTAATACAGATGAGAGAACATTACACACCCACTAGAATGAAAAGCCTGACGTCATCAAAAGTAGGTGAGGATGTGGAGCAACTGGAATTCTTAGGCACTAGAGGGGAGAACAGAATAGGGTAAAATCATTTGCCAACTTATTATAAAATCAGACACTTGGCATGTAAATCTAGCAATTCTACTCCTAGGTACTTACCCAAAATAAGTAAAAACTATTTCCACAGAGAGGCTTGAACAGAATTTTAGAATGTAAAATAGCCCTAAATAAGAAACATCCAAAATATCCATCTGTCAACGGTGAATAGACAATGTGAAATATAATCATACAACGGAATACTGCTTAACAAACAAATCAATTGGGCAATAAAATGGATTAGTTATTGAAGCACTCTGAGCAAAAGAAGCCAGATACAAAGGAGTACACACTATATGATTCCACTTACATGAAATTCTAGAGTAGGTCAAAAGCCGATCACTGTTGCTTGGGGTCAAGGTGGGAAAGACTGTTTGCAAAGAAGCAAGAAGGAACTTTCTGTGAGAGGGAACAGACAGTTTTCTAAATCTTGACGGTGGCAGAGATACTGGAGAGTATAAATTTGTCAAAACTCAGCAAGTTCCACTCACGTGTAAATTACAATGAAATTGATTTAAAACAATGGCATATAAATTAGATAAGAGGGAACAGGATTAGAATGCCCAAAGATTCTTGTGTTATCTAGAACAGAAGTATATATACTGCCCCATGCCCCAACCTCACAGGCCCCTGAGGTCAGATGGGAAGAGGCTGGCCTCTAATAGAGTGAAAGTGTGCAAATTCCTATATCAGGTGCCTTGTGGCAAACAACCACCCTTTATGGCCTGGTGGGTTCCTGGGCAGTGCAATCTCTGATCATTGGGGCCAGGAGCCAAGTGCCTGCCTGTGCTGAGGCAGCCCTGCCACACCACAGCTAAGGCCATATGGCCCCCCTTACAAAGGATTCCTTCAAGTCACACCCAATCAACCCTTGCACTGGACTTAGGTCAGGTGGGTGGGGAGCATGGGCAAGGATGAACTGGGCGTACCCATGAAGGATGGCAGAACATCTAGTGTTGAGGTGTGGCCAGAGGCTGGGACTTAGGATCTAGGTTTCTAGGGAGCCTGGTTCATTGCTGCCCACATAGATTATTTCACTTTTCTGCCTTGTACAATTTTATTCCAGCTGTTGCTAAGATTTCTGAGTGTCCCTATGTCCAGGTCCCAAGCCAAGATAACTGGATGGGGGACTACCATTAGGAGTTTTCAAAGCCCTCTGATGACCAGAACATACAGCCTGGGCCGAAAACGACTGTAGAGAGGGGTCCTTTGATATTCATATGCATAAATACAGGGACTGGTTGACTGAGTTGAGTTGTTTAGTAATTAAGTCGTGTCTAACTCTTTTGTGACCCTATGGACTGTGGCCTGCCAGGCTCCTCTGTCTGTGGGATTTCCCAGGCTAGAATACTGGAGTGGGTTGTCATTTCCTTCTCCAGGGGATCTGCTGGACTTAGGGACTGAACCCGTCTCCTGTATTGGCAGGCAGATTCTTTGCCACCGGGGCACCATGGAAGCCCAGGTTAAGGTTTATATATATATTAGTGATTTGTCCTTTCAATAAATATTTGAGAACCTGCTATGTGTCAGACACTGATAAAGATGCTGGAGAGACCACAGTGGACAAGACAGTGATGACTGCCCCCCAGGATTCCAAGAATCATTTGCACTCTAGTGGGGGAACAGAATAAAAAAAGCACAACAATAATATGCTACTAATACCAGCAAAGCTGGAGAGAACAAGAAGGATATGTCTCTAGGCTTGTGAGATGCAAAAAAATTGAGAAGGTAGTCCCTCTGCAGGTGACATCTTAGCTGACCTCAAGGAGCATGTGGAAATCTGGGTTTGGAGCACCAGCAAAGGTCCTTGGGCAGGATGAGGGCACTTGGGCAATCTATGAAGAGCAAGATAACACAATGCCATGCCCTGAGATGGTTGTTTGCAAGATTTGGGCAAATGTTTGACTTCATCACTTTGTTGCACAAAGACCAGTTTAGGAAGCTACTCTAGTAATTCAGAGATGGTGGCTGAAACAGAGGATAGGAACAGTGGCTTCAATATTCATATTTTGAAGGCAGAGCCTATAGAATTTACTGAGGAACCCAAATTGTGACATGAGAAGACTCAAGGAGGAGGCCAGTGGTTTTGTTCTGAACCATATGGAAAAATGGAATTCCAATTAACTGAACTAGAGCAGATCTGAAGGAAATCACAGTTCAGTTCCAGGTATGTCAAATTATTCAACCAGAGGTTCTCAAAGTGTAGTCTGGGGACCCCTGTGGCTCCCTAAGGCTCTATCAAGGTTCTTTGGTCAAAACTATCTTACAGCCACTGTTACCAGAGCTGACAACAGATCCTTGCTCAAAACCCATCAACCCTTCCCTTGAACAGGAACTAACGTCTCTCTTTAAGTCACAGGATCCAGAGACAAAGCAAAGAAGTGATATAAAGAGAAAAACAAAAAACAGAACCAGCTGGAACCAAGACGTCAATGAATCTGACCTTCAACTGACCCCTAGAGTCTCATCTACAATGATTTTACTACATCAACTACTAAATGACAGCAGCCATGACTGGAAGTTGCAGACCAAAAAAGGACAGAAAAAGGTGGCAACCTCTTTGGGGGAAACCCCATCCCGTTCCCCAGAAGAACAATGCAAATGCCTCCCTACCATCAGCCTCGCTCCTCTCTGTATTGTCTTTACCCTTTAACATCAAATCTGTCTTGCCAGGTGGGTGAAAATTTATTTGTGAACTTAAGTTCCCCCTTCTCGATTCTTTGGCCATTAAATAAAGCTTGTGCTGCACTGATCTCAGTGTCAATTTCATTTCTGGCTGTGTGAATCCTAATGCAAAAGAACTTTCCTAACAAGGCAGTGTCTCGGCTGGACTAGCACCAGAGCTGGGGTCAACAGAACCTAATTTTGGTAACACTAAGAGGTGATTTGCCTTTTTCATTCTTATTCTCTCATAAAGTATTTCCCATAACTTCATGACATGATGACATCATCATTCTAATAGTTAATGGAATGTGGGTTTCCACCTTGTTTTCAAAATATAGTTTCTAATGCACTATTATCAATAAATATAATCCACATAAAAACCCTCCAGGTCCTTGGTGATTTAAGAGGGTAAGACAGTTCCAAGACCAAAGAATCTAAGAACCACTCTATTACTCACTTGGAGACAGCTGATCGTAGGAGACAGGGCTGGAGATGTAAGTCGGAAGCATTTTCACAGAAGCGAGTTAGCAAACTGAATGGGATTACCACGTGAAGGAAAAGTAGAAACACACTCTTTTCTTAGTTCTCAGAGATCCTACTTTTAAGCCTGGAGGCACTGCAACATTTTAAAGTCAGGGAGACCAGGAGGAACCAACAAGAGACTGAGAAGGAACAGTCAGCTGCAGGGAACCAACAGAGTATGGGGTCCCAGAAGCCAGGCAGCGTTTCAAGGAGAAGGGACATCAGTGTCAGATATGCCAGTAGGGTTGCTGATGAGGGCCAGGAATTAACCAAAGAGCAACATGGAAATCACGGAGGATCTTGACAGGAGTACTGGGTTGAGAGAGGATGGGGAGGAAAGGCATTGAAGGCAATAGCGGACTTTTGCTTTAAAGGGGAAGAGAGAAATGAGCTACTGGGACACAGGGCCCAAGACGGCTTCTCTGGGGGGAGGAGGATGAAAAAAACAATACCAGTTTTTCAGGCTTCTAGGGATGAATAAGGAAAAGTGATGCAGAACAAGGAGATGTGACTCAAGAGCACTGTCCTTGAATAGACATTATGCTCAAGTGGGTGGCTTTAGCTTCAGCCTGAAGCAGAGAGCTCCCCAGTACTGAGATGCGGCTGGCTATAGGTTGCTGGGGTGATGTGAGGGTGTGTGAAGCTCTCACAACCACTCGAGTTTTCAGTGCACTAAGAACCAGGGTTATCTTTAGGGTGAGGGTTCATGTGGTGCTGGAGGCTGACATGAAAGGGAGAAGGTATGAAAGACATCTGAGACCCAGGAACAAAATGAGCTAGGCTCGCAGGATATATACTAAGGCACTAAAGTAATGGTGTCTGTCCCCAGCCAGCTTCATCTGTATGAGAATGGGCGAGTAGACAAGTGGTTAGATTTAACTGGTGTTTTAGCCAGGATTCAGGAGAAGGTACCATTGGAAAATGTGGGCAAGCCAGGGACTAAAACTGAGTTGTCTGAGCCCAGGTGCTATTGCAGGACAAGAGGGAGGAGGGAGTGGATATACCTGATGAAAAGACATTCAGAGCTGAGTGTGTTTACAGTGGGGAGGGATCTGAAATCTAAGACTGAGGGCTAAGAAACACCAACCCCACCTCTAGACTCAAGAGGTGTGAGACAATGTTATTCAAAGGCAGTAGTGTCTGTCCTGGGGAAGGGCTAGGTGTGTGAAAGCAGAGAAATTTCTCAAGTGAGGGACTGCTGACACATGACCATCAGTCCCAGAAGACACAATGAAAAGCTCTGAGTGTGCCTGGGAGAGTGTCAGAAAATCCAACTTAAGGAGCTCCTTTCAGAGAAGGCAATGGCAACCCACTCCAGTACTCTTGCCTGGAAAAATCCCATGGACGGAGGAGTCTGGTAGGCTGTAGTCCACAGGGTCGCGAAGAGTCGGACATGACCGAGCAACTTCCCTTTCACTTTTCACTTTCATGCATTGGAGAAGGAAATGGCAGTCCACTCCACTGTTCTTGCCTGGAGAATCCCAGGGTCGGGGGAGCCTGGTGGGCTGCCATCTGTGTGGTCGCACAGAGTCGGACACGACTGAAGCGACTCAGCAGGAGCAGCAGCAGCAAGGAGCTCCTTTGAGACTGGCAAAACCTCAGGGATGAGGTGCACGCCATTCATCCTAATGGTTCTCAGTCAGGTACATGGGGAGGCCCTGACTGGAGTTGGGGGAAGGATGGCAGGTCTCACAGGTGGAGGTCTGGAGTTCCCACTGGACTTCTGATGGCAGGACAGGGTGCTGGGCAGGGAAATGTAAAGTGCAGCAGAAGCAGTGCAGCCAGGAGCCATCTTACAGAGCTCGTGGACTTACCACTGACTTGATAATTTGAAGAATTTGGAATTTCTCTATTTCTCACCTGACCTTTTAAATGATTTAAATGAGTTGGAATGATGAATGCAAACAGGACTAAATCTAGCCCTTGAAATATTGTATCTGATTGACAGTATCACAGTCATAAATGAATTAAACCTTAAAAACATACAAATTTCTGAAACTGATGTTGAAAACAGACTATTTGACCCATAGAGAACAGAGACAGTATTTGCCAACAGAAATTTCAGAATACAGACAAGATTTCTATGAGCTCTAGGGAATACCATGTGAAACAAAGCTTCAATCAGGGGCAAGTTTTTGGAGTTTTGAGGGAAAAAACCCATGTACTCAGGAAAAAAAACGGGCAGATTACCTATTATAATGCACTTCTGAAGCATCCCCCAAAATGCCTGGTAACGAAAGAAACTACCATGTTTAAAGGATCAGACACGACACTGGAAAGGGAGTGCCTAAAGTGTCTTTAATGCTAAGGCTTTTAGTAGAACTCAGGTGTGGATGTTTCTCTTTTAAGGAAAAAAACCTGGATTTCAGAGTTTTGGGTGTTATCCTTTGGAAGTGCTGCAGTCAATTCCCTCATGGGTGCTTGGCTGTACTTGTCCTTCAAGGGACCAGAGCAACTGCTATTTCCATCACAAGCCAACCTGCAGCTGAAAAAGCAGAGTAGACACCCAGTAGCATCCACTATGTTCATTTGTCCATTCAGTCTCCTCGCTGTAGCACCCGAATTTTCCTTTGAGGAACCATCCCTCTACTCACTTCTGTATGAACCTCATCTTACGTAACAACTCCAAGTCTATCAGGGCAGTGTGTTCAAGAGACTCAAGGATGTGTAAACAGCCAGAGTTTTGCTACAACTATTGTGGAAGAGATGTTCCTTTCATTGCAGTGAGGCTGAGACATAGATCTAGACTTTGTAACCATCTTTGTAAGCCCATCTGATTAGAACCCAGAAAAAGCAGAGCAAGAGACAGATCCCTAAAATCATTTCACCAACTAGGTTCTACACATACCTTCTCGACTGGTATTTGCCAAAATCCCCAAACAATCTGAGATGCATCTAAAAGTTCACCCAGTCTCCCCGCTACAAGTTCTGACTCCTAGGTCTGGTCTGGAGCCCAGTAGCCTGTGGTTATTACAAAGGCAATGAGGTCATGTTTAACATTCCATTTGGGAACCACTGTGTAGGATGACTAGGAAAGCCAATCAATACTCTTTTTGGCTTAAACTGAGACTTTTT
This sequence comes from Oreotragus oreotragus, assembly GCA_006410675.1. Taxonomy (NCBI): domain Eukaryota; kingdom Metazoa; phylum Chordata; class Mammalia; order Artiodactyla; family Bovidae; genus Oreotragus; species Oreotragus oreotragus. Next base: position 326,505 of record SJYX01007575.1, read on the forward strand.
TGGTCTCTTGCAAAAAACAGTCTTTATGAGAAAGTGAAAGTCTTCTGAATACTGCAACTTTTCTGGAATTAACACATTTACTGATTTTTCATGGTTTTTAAAGATATTAAAAAGCTTATTAACTTTAAAGGACAGTTTAAAATCTGCCAAGTATGAGACTTTAATGACTTAAGTTACTGATTAGTCATAAAAATCCATACGTAAAAAAATGCCTCAAATTAAGTCTTTTACAGTTGTATAACTAGACTTCCTTATATTCCTAATACTGTGACAATGTTTAGCACCTTTCATTGATTTTATTGTCTTTAGCATTCTTCTGAAACTTCACAATCTCCTGTGTTTCTTCTAACGTTTAGAAACCAAATAGGTTAAGGAACCTTTGCTAATAGCCAAGAACAATGTTAACAACAGTTATTAGGTCAAAGAACTAAAAGGAAAATAAAATGGTTTTCATTCACAATATGTAAGGCTAAATCCAAAATGTAATTATTTGATAACAAGTACAAAAATGCTAAGACAAGCAACTTTACTGAATGGCATTAGTTTAAAACATGGTTCCTATGGCCTGTGTATGACCACTAACATTTACATTCATTACACTTGTAGCCAATGTTTAGAGGCATTCTCATGGCATGTAATTACTCATTAACTTCAAGCCTGCTCTTTGCAAAATTCCTTGAAAATTCCTATACATCTATAGATGTGAGTAATTACAATCATCAGCTTCACAATACAGACTTCTTACGCTGCATTTTCTTTCAAGTTATGGATTTCTGGTCTTACTCTGTTAAGTCTGAGGTTGCAGCGTTTCCTGACAGAGTTTTACTCTGAAACTGAGTTTCCCGTTTCAGATTCATTAAGTGACACTAACTGAGCTTTAATAAATGGAATCATACCCTTTGGGTGTACTCTTCAGCAGTTAAAAAAAATATAATACATGGAAAGAAAATGCATGTGCTTTCAGTAAAAATAAAAACTCCAGTTATTCAGATAAGATGACAATCATTATAATTTTATTTTATAACAAATGGAATTATGTCTCAGTTGCAAAAAAAAAATAGTAATGTTAATATAGACTACTGGTCTCTTTTATTAAACAGTATTAAAATGTTTCTTTGGACAGAAATTTAAAATTTTCAACTATCTTTTTTAACCCTCATAATACCTAGCCCCCAAAATGAAATAAAAAATAAGCATACTTCTCCATACTCTCATACCTTTCCTATACGTTGTATAGTTATTAAATGGCAGCTTTTCCTGTAAAATGAGACCATCAGATACTCAAGTAAAATCCTGCCTTATGATTGTAGTGAGCCCTCTACTTTATTCCTTTTCTCTCCTTTAAATTCAAACTAAGTATTTCAAAAACAAGGCCACTGTAGCTTTACTAGTAGGACTTGCTCACTCCTGAGAACATTTTCAAGTAAATCCCTACTTTTCAAATAGTTTAAGAGATTCTGCTTATAGTACAAAGCATCTTCTCCACACTTTTTCAAAACAAAAAAAAATCCTCACATTTATGAGAAGAAGATAAAAGAGTAAATCCTAATTTTTACCTATAAAATAAGTCAATTAATAGCAAAGTTAGAAATGACTCTAGATTTCCTAGTTTCCTTTCCAAGTTTCATCTAGGAAGATAACAGTTAAAAAAATAAGAGCTTAAAAAAAATCCCGAAGATATAATTTCAAAACAAAAAACTCAGCCACATCTTGTCGTCTTCTGTAAGTTAGAGGTAGTAAAGACGATTTGACAGTGACAGATTTGGTTCTTTATGAATACTCTGGCCAACAAGGAAAGCCAGTTTGTGGGCATACTGGCAAGGAGCAGGAACACGAATGACACCCTTTAGTGGAAGAAAAAAAAGGTTCTATTACTTTAAAAGTAACTTCTCTAAATTACAAATCTCAGTATTAACAGTAAAAGCCTTTGAAAACACAGCAATCCCATTTTGAAAAGTGAATCTCACTCATGTGGATAAATATCAATTAATAAAAAATACTTACTGGCCAGTTATAATAGACGTGACATAGCTTGTAAGTTAACCTCTGTATGTGGTCTGGCTTCAGGCCACTGCTGTCATAGATGACGTTATAATGTGTGGGAGAAACACTGCCACTTCTCACTGCCTGACTCACGATAAAAAAATCATACCTGGAATTACATAAGGGAAAAACCACATGGGCATATGCGGCTTATCTTTTCCAAAGCTAAAGTTAAGATGATTCAAGTTTCTTACAGTGGAAAGATCCTGTATACTAATGTAACCTAATCTTTTCCAAACGTGTGCTTCCTTGAATTCAGAACTTGCTATTCATGAACCGTTTGGGAATGCTTATGTGTGAAAGAGGTTTAAGATACTACTTTTTAAAAATATTTTAAATACTTATCATTGATGCCTTAAGGGCATTAACAAATGTTGGACCCGGCTGCTAATTATGACAGTGCATGCTGTACAACAGGCCACTGTTTCCACTCCACATCCGAGGGAGACAGCGGAGCGGGAACAGGCTCTAGAATCAGAAACAAGTAGTGCAAACACAAAGGAATAGGTGTCAGATTTTGTTTTTTTGTTTGTTTTTTTTGGGGGGGTACCAATTAAGTGTCAATTCAGAGATGCTGTAATCCAGCCTGATAAAGATATTAAGAAACTGATTATGTCCCTTAAAATGAGACAAATTATAAAATCAGAATTGATCTACAACAGATTATAGTCATCTGGAAAAATGAGGCTTTCAGAAACATTAAATGATGTGCCCAAAAGAACAGCGAAATCGTAACAGAACTAGAATCAAAACCTTAGCTCCCAACTTAAGCACCTTATCATGCAAAGGAGACTTCTCCAAGTATTTGAGCAGACTAGAGCGACTTCACTTTCACTTTTCACTTTCATGCACTGGAGAAGGAAATGGCAACCCACTCCACTATTCTTGCCTGGAGAATTCCAGGGACGGGGGAGCCTGGTGGGCTGCCGTCTATGGGGTTGCACAGAGTCGGACACGACTGAAGTGACTTAGCAGCAGCAGCAGTAGCTATTAAGTTGTAAAGAACACTGAGTAAAAAGTAATCAAGTTTTTTGATGCTATAAAATCCAACTTGGATTTTACTCTAATTGTTTTAAAAAGTTGTCTTCNTGGGCTGCCGTCTATGGGGTTGCACAGAGTCGGACACGACTGAAGCGACTTAGCAGCAGCAGCAGTAGCTATTAAGTTGTAAAGAACACTGAGTAAAAAGTAATCAAGTTTTTTGATGCTATAAAATCCAACTTGGATTTTACTCTAATTGTTTTAAAAAGTTGTCTTCAGGTCAATGTTATACCCAAGCTTTGGTTGTCAGAGTATCAGTAATGCTAGAAAGCATCATGAGGTCATTCTGAATGACTAAAGAGAGTCCTACAGGGAATGAAACTGTCAATTATCTTAGCCATTTCGTCCTCCCTCAGTGATTTTCCCCAACAGGTTAGAATCCTTCTGACAACTATTGCCTGCCTGAGAAAAAGACACAGTCTAAGACAAAGAATCTTGAAATAAATATTTCTATATGCTGTCAGGTAACAAGACTAAGTAGATCTAAAATCTGTATTATCATTTGTCTACAAAAATTTAAGTATAGTAATGCCACATGCTAAACTTTGCCCCTTAGGCTGACACTTTACCTTGATTAAAGCTGCCCTTTTTTAAAGGCTCCACAAATTTATGTATAAAAACAGAAACTGTCCTATTCACTCTTGTGAGGAGGGTGTTGACGTGACTTAGTGCACTGAACACCATCCCCCACAAAATGAACCTTGAGGACCCAAGTTTCCTGACTTTGCAGTTGAGCTGTCGTGTGCTGCTGAGAGCAGGACCGTCTGCCCCTGAAGGTTCTCGGTGGCTTTCTCGTGGCAGAGTGCAGTTCACAGTTACACAGTGTTTACTCATGCGTGCTTCGTCACTCAGTCATGTTTGACCCTTTGTGGCCCCATGGACTGTGGCCGGCCAGGCTCCTCTGACCATGCAATTTTCCAGGCAAGAATACTGGCGAGGGTTGCCATTTTCTGCTCCAGGGGATCTCCCTGACCCAGAGAGCGACCCATCTCTCTTGCGTATCCTGCGTTGGCAGGTGGATTTTTACCACTGTGCCACCTGGGAGTCCCTAGTGTTTACTCAGAAGTCACTTTTCTCATCTGCAACTGTGTCTTTAGATGGAATTTTCTAACCTGTGGATAACCAAGTGCATTATGGATCTAAAAATTTTGATTGGAAAACAAGAATCTATGGATGAGGTTACATATGTTAAAAAAAAAAAAAAGCCACAGCAATCTACAGCAGCAGTTCTTAAACTGTATGTATAACTAAGGCCATAAATGATAACCCTCTTCCCTCAGAGAGAAACTGCACAGAAACCTCTGATCACCATGTCAGACACTAAGTTCATATATCATAGGCATTATTAGGGCAAACTAATGACAAGCATTAGTATTTATAAGAAATAAAGTATAAGAACTAAAAAGTAAATATGGTAAAAGGTTATGCTAAAAGACAAAGCAGAAACCAATCTTCATCTAATACGGAACTTACCATTCTGGTCTTGTAACCTCTACATCAATAACTGTTCCAGGAAGTGGATTCTGAAGTCTTCCTCCAGACTGAGCAAAAAATCTGGCGTTGACACGTTTCTTCACCACAATTACCGTTAGTCTTGGGCTTAAGATGGTGATGAACGTAACTACATTTAGTCAGTCATACTTTCAGGGCATTGAATCATTCATACATTCATACACTCCATTAAAAAAGAAATGCATCTCCCTCTTGGGTATATATATTATTTATCCAAGTTGTGAAGGAAGATTCCACAACTTGTAAGGACCTGGAGTTAGGAGCTTGAACTGTGAGTAGAAAATAAAATGGCAAGGTTATGTAGTTTTTAAATTATTAAACTGAGCGTATAACATACCTAGCACACTAAAATGTTAAACCCAACATGTCATTAAAGTTCACAGTCTGAGACCTTCAGTGGACATTTCCTACTACATGGTAAGTAAGTGTGCTCAGTCGTGTCTGACTCTGAGGCCCCATGGACTGTAGCCTGACAGGCTCCTCTGTCCATGGATTCTCCAGGCAAGAATGCTGGA
>SJYX01007576.1:0-12310 GCA_006410675.1 Oreotragus oreotragus
AGCCAGCCCAACCGCTATACCAACCGTGTGGTGACCCTCTGGTACCGGCCCCCAGAGCTGTTGCTCGGTGAGGACTCTCCCGAGCTGGCAGAGGGGAGCAGGGGCTGGGCACCCAGCTCAGCCTCAGCACCCCAACTGCCAGGGCTTCTCGAGCCATCGGCCCCAGGGGCGTGGCCTCTCAGGAGGCCGTGGGGCTCAGGGGGCCCTCCCTGGTGTGCTCTTGTTCCCAGGGGAGCGGGACTACGGCCCCCCCATTGATCTGTGGGGTGCTGGGTGCATCATGGCGGAGATGTGGACCCGCAGCCCCATCATGCAGGGCAACACGGAGCAGCACCAGCTCGCCCTCATCAGCCAGCTCTGTGGCTCTATCACCCCCGAGGTGCGTCGCAGCCCACCTCCTGGCCCCCCTCCCCCCCAGGCCACACACCTCCGAGAGGGGTCGGGGAGGCTCCCTGGCAGGGGAGGAGGGGTGCATGGAACAGAGGCAAAGCCCTGACCTGGACAAGTGGCTGGTGGAGGGTCACAGTCTGCTGTTAGCCATGGCGACGTCAGGTCTGGGCTGCGTCCCTGATTCCTGGGGTTTTCTGGCAAGGTGTCTTGAGCTCCTCGCCTCAGAGCTGATCTGTGCCATGAGACATCTGTGGTTCTGGCACACTTGGCACACATATCCCAGGCGATTCACACCAAAGGGTCTGGTACTCAGTGCCTGTGTCCCATCTGTGGTTACTGCTGCTTTGGCCGCAGAGGGCTCTGGGGTGGTTGGAATCATCTGAGCAAGTTGTACGTATTTACTTGTTTATTTTCGGCTGCTCTGGATCTTCATTGCTGCGCCTGGGCTTTCCCTAGTTGCAGTGCAGGGGGCTTCCCTTGCTCCAGAGCACTGGCTTTAGACCCGGGCTTCAGTCGTTGTGGCGCACGGGCTTAGTTGCTTCATGGCATGTGGAATCTTGCCAGACCAAGGATTGAACCTGTGTCCCCTGCATTGGCAGGCAGTTCTTAACCATTGGATCACCAGGGAAGTCCTGAACAGAGATGTATCCAGTCACTAAATATGTACTTGACCAGTGGATCAGCCACATACCCTGCTGAACTGGTCTTCCCCTCTTTCTGTGCCACCCCCCTGCCCCAGGTGTGGCCAAATGTGGACAAGTACGAGCTGTTTGAGAAAGTGGAGCTGGTCAAGGGCCAGAAGCGGAAGGTGAAGGACAGGCTGAAGGCCTACGTGCGAGACCCCTATGCGCTGGACCTCATCGACAAGCTGCTGGTGCTGGACCCCGCCCAGCGCATCGACAGTGACGATGCCCTCAACCACGATTTCTTCTGGTCCGATCCCATGCCCTCGGACCTCAAGGGCATGCTGTCCACCCACCTGACATCCATGTTCGAGTACCTGGCACCTCCACGCCGGAAGGGCAGCCAGATCACCCAGCAGTCCACCAACCAGAGCCGGAATCCTGCCACCACCAACCAGACGGAGTTTGAGCGTGTCTTCTGAGGGCCGGCTGTTATTGCTTCTCGTTAGGGCCGTGGTTTTGGTTTTTTTTTCTTCTGCTCTGTGACTTGCAGCGTGGAGATTATGGGGCATGTGAGTTTTTCCTCTAGCGCATATCTTATTTAATCCGCACCCTGGGCATCGGGCACTAACCGAGCAGACTGGAGTAAAACTTTGGTGGAGAGTCCAGGAAGGCACCTGAGCTGCCTCACCTTGTTCCCTGGCTTTGGCGGTGATGCCCAGAGGGTCTCCCTTTACCTTAGGACAGGACTGGGGTGGGGGGAAAGGCACGCCCCACTGGTGACTCTGAGAGATCCCAGCATGCTGGGAGGAGGGGACTGGTCCCTCACCGACCCCGGCCCTCCCTGTGGGATGAGAAACTTCTGTGGGGCACAGAAGCAGCCTCAGGAATGGGAACGGGCTGCTCTCAGCCTAGCCCTCAGAATCTCTGGGGCCAACGGAAGCTATTGGTTTCTTCGATAGGACAGTTTTATCGTGTTGATTTTGTTCGATTGTTCAGAGACATTCCTGGGTACAGGCTGGTCAGTTACAATTAAAGTTGACTCTTTTTTCAGTAAATGGCTGTGTGCTGTGTTCTGTGTCAGACCACTAGCTCTTAACCCTGTAGCTGACCACTGAGACTTGATTTGTCAGGACATGGTACTTCCCTTTGTCCCAGTTCATGTACCCTGACATACCTTCAGGGGACTTCTATCTTGTTTATTTCTCTTGAGTACCCAAGCGTCAGGTACCACGATGCTCCCTTATTCTCCTCTCCACTCAGTGTCAGAGAAAGCAGGGAGACAGATGAGAAACGGGACTCGGTCTGCTGAGGAGGAAACGGGGAGGACCTTCTGTGAGCCGCACCTGCAGCGGTGACCCAGCGGGGCAGAGTCTGCCTTGGCTGACAGATGTGTTCAGACTTGACTTCCAACCGCAGGAGGCTGGAGAGACTTCTAGCCAATGGAACAACAGATCTGTAACCTTCAGGAGTTCTCAGGCCGCTGGCCAGAGAGTGGCAAGAGAAGAAATGAGCAGGAGAGCTGAAGGGTCTCCAGGGCCTTGCGGAGGTGGCGGTAGCTTGAGTTAGGGTGGCAGGCGGGCAGGAGGACAGGGAACAGTTAGCAGAAGCTTGGACCGTGTGGGCTCTGAGCTGGGACACTCAGGAACAGCACACTCTGGGGAATACCTCTGATACATTTCCTGTGAGTCTGAAATCTGAGATGGGCACATGTGAAGCACTTTCTACATTGTGTCCAGTGGAGGCCTCTTAAAGGGGACCTGGGAAAAACAGGTTGGCAAAACCTTTTACCTGAACTGTCCTTTCTTGGTAGTGATTAACCTGGGTCACAGCTTCACAAAAGGCAAGTGAAAGGAAGAAAAAAAAAATGACTAGCCTATTCGATTCTTGGGGCTGCCAAACACAGCGGCTTAGAATAACCAACTTAGTATCTCGGTTCTGAGGAGAAAAGTCTGAAATCTGGAGTTGTCATCGGCAAGGCTGGTTCCTTCCGGAGGCTTAGGGAGAATCTATTCTAGCCCCAAGCCCAGGAAGCCTTCAAAGAGCTCTGTACAGAAAGGAACACACTCCGGTGGTTTAAAAAAATATCCAAGTTTTTTTTATTTTTTGATGGCACCGCATGGTAGTCAGGATCTTAGGTCCCTGACTGGGGATAGAACTTGTGCCCCACTGCAGTGGGAACACAGCGCCTTAACCGCTGGACCGCCAGGAAATTCCCACAACCTGATTTAAAAAGAAAACAGTGGAAAACATTATGGGGCTTCCCTGGTGGCTCAATGGAAATGAATCTGCCTGCCAGTGCAGGAGACAGGTTCATTCCCTGATCGGGAAGATGCCATATGGCGTGGAGCAACTAAGCCTCTGTGCCACAGCTGTGGTGCCTGTGCTCCCTAGCGCGGGAGCCACAGCCGCCAAGCCCAGGTGCCCTAGAGCCTGCGCTCCACAACAAGAGAAGCCCTTGCCCTGCAGCTAGAAGTTACGGCGCAGCCAGGAGTTACGGCGCAGCTAGAGAGGAGCCCCAACTCACCACAGCTAGAGAAAAGCCCAGTAGCAACGAAGACCCAGCACAGCCAAAAATAAAATTATTTTTTAAAAATCCCAACAGTATGGAGTTTCCTCGGAAAACCAAAAGTAGAATGACCGTATGATCCAGCAATCATTCCTGGGCATATATCCAGATGAAATTATAATTCAAAAAGACATGCCCTCCTATGTTCAATAGCCAGGACATGGAACAACCTAATGTCCATCAACAGATAATGAATAAAGAAGATGTGCACGTGCACAGTGAAACTAGTCAGCCATAAGGAGACCCAACCAGGCCATCCTAAAGGGAATCAGTCCTGAATAGTCATTGGAAGGACTGAAGCTGAAGCTCCAGTACTTTGGCCACTTGATGTTAAGAACTGACTCATTGGAAAAGACCCTGATGCTGGGGAAGATTGAAGGCAGAAGGAGAAGGGGATAACAGAGGATGAGATGGTTGGATGGCATCACCAACTCGACGGACATGAGTTTGAGCAAGCTCTGGGAATTGGTGATAGGGAAGCCTGGCATGCTACAGTCCATGGTGTCGCAAAGAGCCACAACTGAGCAACTGAACGGATGAAGCAGAAAATAATGCCATTTGCTGCAACAGGGATGCAACTAGAGAATATCATACTAAGAAAAGTCAAACAAATAGCAGATGATACCACTTACATGTGGAACCTAAAAGATGACGCTAATGAACTCACCTATGGAATAGAAATGGAATCTGGGCTGTAGAGAATTGACTAGTGGTTGCCAAGACGGAGAGTGGTTGGAGAGAGTTGGACTGGGAGTTTGGGATTAACAGATGCAAACTGGTATATGTAGAATGGACAAACAAAAAGAGGCTACTGTATAGCACAGGGAACTATGTTCAATTTCCTCTGACAAACCATAGCAGAAAAGAACATGAAAAAGAATGTATACGCATGTATACCTGAGGCACTTTCCTGTGCAGTAATTAATACAACACTGTAACTCAACTATGGCTTTCCCAGGTGGCGCTAGTGGTAAAACCAGCCTGCCAATGCAGGAGACTCGGGTTCAATCCCTGGGTCAGGATGTAAGAGACTTGGGTTAAATCTGTGGGTCAGGAAGATCCCCTGGAGGAGGGCTTGGCAGCCCACTCTAGTATTCTTGCCTGGAGAATCCCACGAACAGACAAGCCTGAATGAAACCCTCTCAAGAGTTAGTACAGAACTGGACCTATAAATTTTCTGCCACTCCCAAGACGGAGAGGGCTGCAGCATCCAGGCTGAGTTGGCAGGTATACATCTGGTGTCTAGTTCAGGGCCCCCCAAAGTCTGCTGCTGCTGCTGCTGCTAAGTCACTTCAGTCGTGTCCGACTCTGTGTGACCCCATAGACGGCAGCCCACCAGGCTCCCCTAGACACACAAAATTTGGGAGTTGTCAGAACTCGCAGTTGGCTTTTAAACTCCCATCACAGGAGGAGGGGAGAAAAGACGAGGCCCACTGGGACACTCCAGGGTTCAGTGTCATCAGGGAGTTGAGGGCAACCACAGACGAAATAAGAGACCAGAGGGAGCTTCCCTGATGGCTCAACAGTAAAGAACCCACCTGCAGGAGACACTGGCGCAATCCCTGATCCAGGAAGATCCCACATGCCTTGGAGCAACTTAGCCCGAGTGACACAACTGTTAACCTGTGCTCTAGAGCCCGAGGGCCGCAAGTACTGAACCCACGTGCTGTGACTAGGGAAGTCCTCACGCCCTACAGCCAGTCTTCCTCAACAAGAGAAGTCACCCCTCAATGAGACGCCCCAGCACTGCAGCTAGAAACTAGCTCCTGATCACCGCAGCTAGAGGGAAGCCCACCCAGCAAGGAAGACGGCACAGCCAAAAATAAATAACTGTATGAAAGAGTTACTCTTTAAAAAAAATCAGAGACCATAGGGGACTTGCCTGACAGTCAAATGACTGAGACTTCACTTTCCAATGCAGAGGGTGCAGGTTGGGGATCTAAGATTCCACATGCCTCGTGGCCAAAAAAACCCATAAAAACAAAAGACAGGAGCAGGACTTCCTTGGTGGCGCAGTGGATAAGAATCCAACTGCCAATGCAGGGGACAAAGGTTTGACCCCTGGTTCTCGAAGATTCTGCATGGAGCACAGCAACGAAGCTCATGTGCCACAACTACTGCGCCAGTGCCGCAATTGCTGAGCCCAGTGCTGCCACTACCCAAGCCTGAGCGCCTCGAGCCTGTGCTTGTCAACAAGAGAAGACTTTGCAATGAGAAGCCCGTACACCACGGTGAAGAGGAGCCCCACTTGCTGCAACTAGAAAAAGCCCAGACAAAGCAATGAAGGCCCGGTGCAACCAAAAAAAAAAAAAAAAGAAGAAGAAGCAATACTGTTATAAGTTCAATAAAGACTTAAAAAAAAAAGTCATACTCTTTAAAAGAGAAGAGATCATAGAGGGAATTCCACTGTAGTCCAGTGGTTAGGACTAGGTGCTTTCACTGCCAGGCCGAGGGTTCGATCCCTGGTTGGGGAACTAAGATCCTGCAAACTGGGCAGCGAGGCCAAAAAAAGAGAGAGAGGGAGCCTGTAAGAAGAGTGGGATCCAGGAGCTAAAGAGACAGAGGGTGTTTTTGAGACATAGGATCGATCACTTAGACAAGTGCTGCTGATAGGCCCAGGAAATGAGGGTGAGGACTGACCATCAGGTTTAGCCATGCTGACCTCAGTGGTGACCTTGGCAAGAGCCACTGGATGGATTGTTTCAGATGAAACCCCTCTGGGAGCAGTAGGATCCGTGGAGAACAGGAGGAGAGGAACCAAAGACAAGAAGTAGAACAATCTACTGTAGGAGGGTCAGGGAAGGAGCTGGTCTTGTGTATTCTAAGATGGGAGCCAGCGCATCATAGAATGCCCAGCAGGAGAGGATGCCTGTTAATTCTTGTCCTGAGCACAGAAGAGCCACGTGGCCCAGGGCACTGTGGCCACACCAGGGCTGTAACCTCAAAGATTGTGCCCCACCTGATTCGTGGGTGGGGCACCTCTGCCCGATTCGTCCATGAAGTTCAGGGCAACTTTGCTTGTGGAAAAGCATGAGTCCCCATCAGCTTCAGTAAGTTAGAGCAGCACTCCCCCAAGGTCAGCACATAGCCGATCCCTGACTCACAGGTCTGTGTGGGGCACCTCTGACAACCTGACGGCCGATGCTATGCTGTTGCCCAGGATCTGGGCGGCACAGGTCGAGCAGGGCCCTGTGACAGGATGCTGGGCGGCCATGCAAAAGGGCAAGAAGTATATGCACTGTGACAGGAAGACATTCCAAAGACAACAGGTAGAAAGAGCAGGTTACAAAATACTGGGTTGGCCAGAAAGTTCATTCAAGTTTTACCATGAGATCGTATGGAAAAACTCAAATGAACTTCTTGGCCAACCCAGTATCTCCTGCTTCCGCTCTTTTGCAAGAAAAATGGAAGCAATCAACTAAAACATTATCCACAGTTATGCAAGGTGTTCTGTCCTTCAGTTCAGCTCAGTCACTTAGTCGTGTCCGACTCTTTGCGACCCCATGAATCACAGCACGCCAGGCCTCCCTGTCCATCACCAACTCCTGGAGTTCACTCAGACTCATGTCCATCAAGTCCGTGATGCCATCCAGCCATCTCATCCTCTGTCGTCCCCTTCTCCTCCTGCCCCCAATCCCTCCCAGCATCAGAGTCTTTTCNCTAGGCCCTGTCTCTTATACACATCTGGGGCGGGCGGAGGGGGAGGGGAGGGCGAGGCCTGGGCACCTCCCCCTTTATAACGCGCCCCCTCCCGGGCTCTCGGGCCGCCTCCTCATCGGCTGTTTCCGTCTGGCCCCCTCGCCCGGCCGCCCCGGGCCCGGGCCCGGCCAGGGAGCCCCCAGGCCGCGGCTCGGGGGGCCGCCCCCCCACCCCCACTGCGCCCGGCGCCCAGCGCAGCCCGGCGGAGGCGGCGCCGTCGGAGGAGGAGGAGCAGGGCACTGCGGCTGGCCCCGGATCGGGCGCCAGAGCGGCAGCGGCTTCGGCAGCGGCGGCGGCGGCGGCCCGAGCCGATGCAGCGGGACGCACCACCTCGAGCCCCAGCCCCGGCGCCCCGGCTCCCCGCGCCCCCGATCGGGGCCACCGCCGGAGCCGGCGGCGGCGGAGGCGGGGGCAGCGGCGGTGGCGGAGGCGCCTCTGCAGCTTCGGCTCCTCCTGGCCTCCCGGGAACTACAAGTCCCAGGGGGCCTGGCGGCGGGCGGCGGGCGGAAGAGGCGGGGTCGGCGCCTCGAGGCCGGAAGTGGCCGTGGAGGCGGAAGTGGCGCGGCCGCGGAGGGGCCTGGAGCACGGCGGCGGGACCCGGAGCGGGAGCGGCGGCGGCAGCAGCGGCGGCGGCGGTGGTGGCTGGAGGTGGCGGCGGCGGCGCACTGGAGTCAGCCATGGCAAAGCAGTACGACTCGGTGGAGTGCCCTTTTTGTGATGAGGTGACCAAATATGAGAAGCTCGCTAAAATCGGCCAAGGCACCTTCGGGTAAGGCTGGGCGCCCCCCTCAACCCCCAGGGACCGGGAGCCTCCTGAACCTGCACCCCTCCGGGCCGACGTCGGGATGCCNGGAAGAGGCGGGGTCGGCGCCTCGAGGCCGGAAGTGGCCGTGGAGGCGGAAGTGGCGCGGCCGCGGAGGGGCCTGGAGCACGGCGGCGGGACCCGGAGCGGGAGCGGCGGCGGCAGCAGCGGCGGCGGCGGTGGTGGCTGGAGGTGGCGGCGGCGGCGCACTGGAGTCAGCCATGGCAAAGCAGTACGACTCGGTGGAGTGCCCTTTTTGTGATGAGGTGACCAAATATGAGAAGCTCGCTAAAATCGGCCAAGGCACCTTCGGGTAAGGCTGGGCGCCCCCCTCAACCCCCAGGGACCGGGAGCCTCCTGAACCTGCACCCCTCCGGGCCGACGTCGGGATGCCCAGACACGGGCCCGGTTGGTCGGGAAGCCACTTAGACGCAAACTTATCCCCTGGTCTCGCTAGGCCGCACCGCAACCCCGCCGGGGCCTGAAGGAGTCGGCCGGCGGGGAGGAGCCTGAGGCCCTTAATGGGGGGGCAGGGAGGGGTTGCAGAGAGGAGCCTGTGAGTGGTGCGGGATCTCTCCGCGAGACGCCCGAGTGAGGCGCAAGGAGCAGAGGGAAGAAGGCTGAGACTCGAGAAGGGACCGGAGTCACCGCGTGGTGGGGTAGCCGAGTGCCCTGAGGGACCCGGCCCAGCCCCGCCCGGGATTCCCTTTCCGGGCCTCTTCTGGTGGGGGAGGGGCGGGCTCTGCGGAAACGTCCTTTTAGAGCCCTCTTGGGTCTCCCCTCTCCGCCTGCAGGGAGGTGTTTAAGGCAAAGCACCGCAAGACCGGCCAAAAGGTGGCCCTGAAGAAGGTACTGATGGAGAACGAGAAAGAGGGGGTGAGTATGGGGTGGGGTGGGCAGGTCTCCCAGCTCCTTTGGGCGTGAGGTTGCGTTTCCACCTTTCTGCTTTGGGGGCTCTCAACGTAATAGATTCAGATTAGGTGTTTGGAAATTTCCATATTCGAGGAAGTTTGACTTCCCAGTTCAGTCTTTGAATTCAGATGTCTTAGAGCTTTTGATACTTCATTCTTGGGTGAATATGGTTGGTGCCAGGAGGGGGAGCCCACGCTTGTACCCAGTGCCCCTGGGTTTTTGAAGTTAGGAAGTCTTTAAACACTTTTTCTTTAGGGTTTAATTTTGTTGAAGCAAAATATATATATATATATATAATAATGATAATAATTACATGCAATGGCTTTAAAAAGGTGATTGGTATTCAGCTGAAAAGCAACAGTCTCTCCTGCCACACGTGTGTTAGTTCTGGTTCAGCATTCCAGAGACCAGCTTCTTTAATTATATATTTTTGTTAACTGCCAAGCAGGTTAAACGCAGGCATAGGGCTAAAATTTATAAGGGTGAAGAAACTGCAGAGCGTCTGATGACTGGTAACAGAACCTTTGTGTGAAGTATCACTGTTTCGGTTCATTCATTGAATTATTTTGATTCATTCATTTAGTTCTTCATGAGGGGTACGTAGTTACTCCCATTTTACATATGTGACGTCTGAGACAACTAATTTCAGAGCCTGTGCATTTACTCTGTCTCCCAACCTTTGATCCTTCGCGTGGACCCCATGGCCAGTTTCTGGGTCTGTAGTGTGCTCACCCACTTTTGACTTCCTCCTGTCTTTTCTCCCACCCAGTTCCCCATTACAGCATTGCGGGAGATCAAGATCCTCCAGCTTCTAAAACACGAGAATGTGGTCAACTTGATTGAGATCTGTCGAACCAAAGGTAAGTTGTTTGGATCATGTCCCCATTTTCAGATGGAAAAACTGAGGCTTTGTTTGCGGAGTTGACACTGGACACGTTTACACTGCCTCTTCTTAACTCAGACATTCCAACTGTGACTGCTTTCTCTGGTCTTTTCATCGGAGCAGGTGCTTCCCCAGGGCCTGCCACAGCGCTCAGCCCAGAGAAGGCACTCAGAAAATATTTTACTTGTGAAGGAATTTGTACCCAGATATTCGGGGTGGCCATGGGTTGGAGGGTTTGGGATCTAGTGTGGAGGAAATGAGTTACATGTAAGGTTTCTGATTTTTTTTTCTTGCCTCCCCCCTCTCTCCTCATTCTTCCTGCCTCAGCTTCCCCCTATAACCGCTGCAAAGGCAGTATATACCTGGTGTTTGACTTCTGCGAGCATGATCTTGCTGGGCTGCTGAGCAATGTCTTAGTCAAGTTCACACTATCTGAGATCAAGAGGGTGATGCAGATGTTGCTTAACGGCCTCTACTACATCCACAGGAACAAGGTGGGGGCCCTAGCTGGGGAGGAGAGAGCAAGGCTTGGGCTGGCCTTTGCGCTCACTGCGGGGTGGGCATGGCTAAGGGATCCCTGGGAACCCTCCGCCTTGTGCTTCCTGCAGATCCTGCACCGGGACATGAAGGCGGCTAACGTGCTCATCACCCGCGATGGGGTTCTGAAGCTGGCGGACTTTGGGCTGGCCCGGGCCTTCAGCCTGGCCAAGAACAGCCAGCCCAACCGCTATACCAACCGTGTGGTGACCCTCTGGTACCGGCCCCCAGAGCTGTTGCTCGGTGAGGACTCTCCCGAGCTGGCAGAGGGGAGCAGGGGCTGGGCACCCAGCTCAGCCTCAGCACCCCAACTGCCAGGGCTTCTCGAGCCATCGGCCCCAGGGGCGTGGCCTCTCAGGAGGCCGTGGGGCTCAGGGGGCCCTCCCTGGTGTGCTCTTGTTCCCAGGGGAGCGGGACTACGGCCCCCCCATTGATCTGTGGGGTGCTGGGTGCATCATGGCGGAGATGTGGACCCGCAGCCCCATCATGCAGGGCAACACGGAGCAGCACCAGCTCGCCCTCATCAGCCAGCTCTGTGGCTCTATCACCCCCGAGGTGCGTCGCAGCCCACCTCCTGGCCCCCCTCCCCCCCAGGCCACACACCTCCGAGAGGGGTCGGGGAGGCTCCCTGGCAGGGGAGGAGGGGTGCATGGAACAGAGGCAAAGCCCTGACCTGGACAAGTGGCTGGTGGAGGGTCACAGTCTGCTGTTAGCCATGGCGACGTCAGGTCTGGGCTGCGTCCCTGATTCCTGGGGTTTTCCGGCAAGGTGTCTTGAGCTCCTCGCCTCAGAGCTGATCTGTGCCATGAGACATCTGTGGTTCTGGCACACTTGGCACACATATCCCAGGCGATTCACACCAAAGGGTCTGGTACTCAGTGCCTGTGTCCCATCTGTGGTTACTGCTGCTTTGGCCGCAGAGGGCTCTGGGGTGGTTGGAATCATCTGAGCAAGTTGTACGTATTTACTTGTTTATTTTCGGCTGCTCTGGATCTTCATTGCTGCGCCTGGGCTTTCCCTAGTTGCAGTGCAGGGGGCTTCCCTTGCTCCAGAGCACTGGCTTTAGACCCGGGCTTCAGTCGTTGTGGCGCACGGGCTTAGTTGCTTCATGGCATGTGGAATCTTGCCAGACCAAGGATTGAACCTGTGTCCCCTGCATTGGCAGGCAGTTCTTAACCATTGGATCACCAGGGAAGTCCTGAACAGAGATGTATCCAGTCACTAAATATGTACTTGACCAGTGGATCAGCCACATACCCTGCTGAACTGGTCTTCCCCTCTTTCTGTGCCACCCCCCTGCCCCAGGTGTGGCCAAATGTGGACAAGTACGAGCTGTTTGAGAAAGTGGAGCTGGTCAAGGGCCAGAAGCGGAAGGTGAAGGACAGGCTGAAGGCCTACGTGCGAGACCCCTATGCGCTGGACCTCATCGACAAGCTGCTGGTGCTGGACCCCGCCCAGCGCATCGACAGTGACGATGCCCTCAACCACGATTTCTTCTGGTCCGATCCCATGCCCTCGGACCTCAAGGGCATGCTGTCCACCCACCTGACATCCATGTTCGAGTACCTGGCACCTCCACGCCGGAAGGGCAGCCAGATCACCCAGCAGTCCACCAACCAGAGCCGGAATCCTGCCACCACCAACCAGACGGAGTTTGAGCGTGTCTTCTGAGGGCCGGCTGTTATTGCTTCTCGTTAGGGCCGTGGTTTTGGTTTTTTTTTCTTCTGCTCTGTGACTTGCAGCGTGGAGATTATGGGGCATGTGAGTTTTTCCTCTAGCGCATATCTTATTTAATCCGCACCCTGGGCATCGGGCACTAACCGAGCAGACTGGAGTAAAACTTTGGTGGAGAGTCCAGGAAGGCACCTGAGCTGCCTCACCTTGTTCCCTGGCTT
>SJYX01007576.1:19873-32942 GCA_006410675.1 Oreotragus oreotragus
CATGATCCAGCGGATGTTGGCAATTTGATCTCTGGTTCCTCTGCCTGTTCTAAAACTAGCTTGAACATCTGGAATTTCACGGTTCATGTATTGCTGAAACCTGGCTTGGAGAATTTTGAGCATTACTTTGCTAGCGTGTGACATGAGTGCAATTGTGTGGTAGTCTGAGCATTCTTTGCATTGCCTTTCTTTGGGATTGGAATGAAAACTGACCTTTTACAGTCCTGTGGCCACTGCTGAGTTTTCCAAATTTGCTGGCATATTGAGTGCAGCACTTTCACAGCATCATCTTTCAGGATTTGAAATAGCTCCACTGGAATTCCATCACCTCCACTAGCTTTGTTCGTAGTGATGCTTTCCTAGGCCCACTTGACTTCACATTCCAGGATGTCTGGCTCTAGGTGAGTGATCACGCCATCGTGATTCTGGCCTTTAGGTGGCGCTAATGGTAAAGAACCCGCCTGCCAACGCAGGAGACGTAAGAGATGCAGGTTCAATCCCTGGGTCGGGAAGATCTCCCGGGAGGGTATGGCAACCCACTCCAATATTATTGCCTGGAGAACCCCACGGACAGAGGATCCTGGCGGGCTACAGTCCATGGGGTCGCCAAGAGTCAGACACGACTGAGGGACTGAGCTCCCAGCACTGTCCTTTATGTCTGCGTTTTTTCATATTTCCTGAAATAATACTTTTACTCATGCAATTAAACCATATTTTAAAAACAACCAGGGCTTCCCTGTGGTCCAGCGGTTAAGAATCCACCTTGCAATGCAAGGGACACGGGTTCCATCCCTGGTCCAGGAAGATTCCACATGCCCTGGGGCAACCAAGCCCGAGCACCATAACCACTGAACCCTCACGCGCCTAGAGCCCAGGCTCTTTTCAACAAGAGAAGCCAGCATGACGAGAGGCCCTCATACAGCAACGAAGAGTAGCCCCCACTTGCCGCAACTAGGGTGCAACAACGAGGACCCACCACAGCTAAAAAACAAACAGAACTAAACTTAAAAAAAAAAATAAAAACAACCAAGTGAAAGTCACTCAGTCGTGTCCGACTCTTTGTGACCCCATGGACGGCACAGTCCATGGCATTCTCCAGGCCAGAATACTGGAGTGGGTAGCCTTTCCCTTCTCCAGGGGATCTTCCTAACCCAGGGATCAAACCCAGGTCTCCCGCATTGCGGGCGGATTCTAAACAACCAAAAACAACCCAAACAGGTTCTAAACCCTGGAGCTTCTGGCTCCTGTCTCTCCCCACCCTTCATCTTCCCATAGAACACCCCAGAAAGGAGGCTGGGATGAAGTAGGCAGGTGTGAGTCTAATTCCCTTTATCCTTGAACCCTGGGGTGATGTGAGTGTCATCCCCACCTGTGAAGGGAGGTGTGTAGCCAGGAATAAATGCTCTCAGAGGGCAGGACCTCATGGGGGCATCACCTGAGGCAGCCTGGCACCTGGGAGTCTCCTAAACACTAGAGCGAGTCAGCCAGCGGGCTGGCGGATGACTGGAGAGGCTGGGGAAACAGGAAAGGCCTGCACCGGCTCATTTGGCTGGGCCCTTGATGTCACCCCGTAGGCCAAGGACTGGGTCTGTGTCCCGGTGTCTTTCTGATCAAATGATCTGGAGACTCAGCCCTCCCTCCAGCAGGCCTGGACACCTTAGGTCAAGGGCAGCCCTGTGGCCTCTCCCTCCTCGCCAGGGATCCCAGTTGGGCAGGGCCAGGGCAAACAGCCTTAACGGTAAGGGGAGGTAGGCTGCGATAAGAGAAGGCAGATAAAACCAGCCCCACTGGGCACGAAGCCCAGCCTCAAGGCCTGGAAGTCTCCAAATGGCCCCTCCCTAGTACTCCCTTCTGCCTGCTCACCTTTAACCTCTACCGGGTTGTTATTTAACTCATAGGAAGAGTCTGACTTAGTCCTGCGCTCAGAAATCCGGCAGGGAGGCTGAGAGATCCCTGGGCTGATCCCAGGATGAAAGCAGAGGCCTATCAGGTGAGATCTTCTCCCAGCCCCCTGCCCACCCACCCAGGCACGCTCCCTCAAGGCCAGGGTGGGGGAATGCCAGGTCTTGGGAATCCCTCCAGCTCCCCCTCCCCTCTGTGGCCCAGCCCAGGGCAGGCTTGGCAGAGGTACCCACACCCGTGGGTCACTCCGTGCCCCATCTGGTGGGGGAGCGGGAAGCCCAGGGATGAGAGGTGCCAGGCCTCTGGCTACTTGCTGGCCAGTGGCTGAGAAGATCTGGTGGGAAGCAGCCATGGCGGAGCCAGGCCAATCCGGGTGTCCTCTGTCAGCTAAAACTGCCTCCTTCCAGGTAGGAGAACACAGTGACTTCGGACAGGCAGCCTTCTTCCCTAAGGCTACCTTCTGTGCAATGAGTGTAGATAGACCTCAGGGATCCAAGCCATTAGCGATGATCATAACCTCATACTTTGCGGAGACCCAAGGAAAAAGCCTTGTCATCCTACACCTTGTTCTGAAGGCCTGGGGTGGTCCAGGGCCCCCCAACCCCATGGGCCTCACAGCTCGCTTTTCACCAACGGGAGGCTCCACAGAACCCCCCACCCAGTGTGGGATGGGAAGCTCTGAAGGAGGACTGGGCAGCAGGCGTGGGAGGTGGCCGAGGCGGCCTTGAGGGTCCTCCTGTGCGCCAGGCCCCGCTTACAGACCGGGTTTCGTCTGACTTAACTCTCTGGACGGATCTATGAGAAAGAGCGACCAGCTCTATTTTAATAATGATAATAACAGTGGCACTATTGATCAAAGTGCTTTCTACCTGCTGGGCCCTGTGCCCGCTGTTGTCTGTGTTTGATGATCTGAGACCATTATTTTCATTTTTAAAGATCTGGAAGGTGCGGGTAGGAGCTTGTAAGGACTTGGCCTGTTGAAGGTTTCTGCTACTGCTGCTAAATCACTTCAGTTGTGTTCGACTCTGTGCGACCCCATAGATGGCAGCCCACCAGGCTCCCCCTCCCTGGGATTCTCCAGGCAAGAACACTGGAGTGGGTTGCCATTGCCTTCTCCAGTGCATGAAGGTGAAAAGTGAAAGTGAAGTTGCCCAGTCGTGTTCTAACCTCACCCATGTGTAGAGCCCTTGCTCTGTGCTCTGGGCCCAGCAACACCCTTCCCACTCACCTCCAGACTTTGGAGGCTGGCAGGACTGTGACCCCTCCTTTACAGATGAGGAGACAGGGCTTCAGGGGGCAAGGAGATCGCCAGCTCAGAAGCAGCAGAATCATCCTTGGAGGGGACCAGCTGGAGCTGGGGGTGGGAACCCCAGGCTGGACTATGAGTCTATAGACACTAGACAAGTTGCTTAGCCTCTTTGAGCCTCAGTTTCCTCCTCTGTAGAATGGGTACCACAAGATTGCCTCCCTCCCTCTCCGGATGGCTGTGCGAGGCCCTGTGAGGATCACACGGCTGTCGTGGCTCAGCCAGCTCAGCCACTGGGGCTGCACACCAGGCTGGCCGCTTCTCCCCGACCCCTGACAGAGAGGACCTCCTGCCCGCAACAGAGGAGCAGCTCCCAAAGCCAGGGGGTGGGGGTTATGGCTTCTTCAGGGTCAGCCAGGCCCCCTGGCTCTTGAGGCCAGGACCCTAGAGAGGGGAGGTGACCTGATGCACAGCGCGGGCCCCTCACCAGGGGCAGCCTCCTGGGCTGGGGAGTATTGGCATTTCGCAGGGCTTCTCGTCTCCCTCTGAACTGAGAGCGGGCTCAAGGCCAGAGCCCAGTTAGTTGGCCAGACGAGCAGGCACCCCAAGGGCACAGGGCAGCTGTGGGCAGGGTCCAGGGATGCCTGGGGGGCCCGATGGTTGCTGTTCAGTCACTAAGTTGTGCCCAAAATTTTGTCACCCCCACGAACCGCAGAACGCCAGGCTTCCCTGTCCTTCACTATCTCCCAGAGTTTGCTCAAACTCATGTCCACTGGGAGGCCTGGTATTACAGACCCCTGTGAATGACTACACCACGTCCCCTGTTGGCCTTTGTTGTCTTCCCTGAGAAATGGGTCCCAGAAACACCTTCCCTCACAGGGTGGGTGTGAGGATCAAAGGAGACAGACGTGTGTAAAAGACCTTGCACAGTGCTGATGTCTAGGAAGAACTTGTTATTTAAGAAAACCCATGTTACCAAAAAAAAAAAAAAACCACTAGCCAGAGTTTCCCTAGCTTGATCAGAGGGGCTAAATTTGGAATCAAGAAGAGCTGGAACTGAGCTGAATCCTTGAACCAACTTGCTAGTTGGTGACCTTCCCAGCTGATTCCTTGCCTCCTGTCCTCTGTTTCCTCACCTGTAAAATGGACTCAGTACAGCACCACGCAAGGAAGAGGCTCTGTAAATCTTATCTCCAGGGAGAATGTGCCAAGGACAATCATGGTCGCAGAGTGTCATAAACTGAGAAAACATGTTCCACACTTTTTTTTTCCTCTATGAAAACTGGCAATCTGCTCTCAGGTTTGAGCAAAGAAAGGATCGGCCAGCTCAGAGACCACTCAGGTCCTTCCGGGAGGTGGCGAAACTGAAGCCAGCCTTTCAGTGGCATGTCCCACCTCAAGGCTCCACGCCACACACCAGGTGCCCTTCTAAAGGCCTTCTTAGCTATGAGTGGGGACCCCAGAAACTTCCCAGGAGCATCTGGGAGCCAAACCTTCTTCCAGGTCAGTTCTGGCCCAGCAGTGTCCCCAGCTGCTGACCAGAAATGTTGATCAAGAAGAGCTCTGAGGAATTTCCTTGGCAGTCCAGTGGTTAAGACTTCGCCTTCCAATGCAGGGGTGAAGGTTAGATCCCTGGTAGGGGAACTAAGATCCCACGTGCCTCTCGACAAAAAAAAAAAAATATATATATATATATATATAAAACAGAAGCAATATTGTAACAAATTCAATAAAGACTTTAAAAATGGCCACATCAAAAAATCTTAAAAACAAAAAAACAGTAGAGCTCTGAAGTGCTGGTCACCTAACATGGAAGGAATCATTCATTATTTTTCCCACTTAGGCATGTTACCAGGGGAAAAATTAACTAAGATCCCACGTGCCTCTCGACAAAAAAAAAAAAATATATATATATATATATATAAAACAGAAGCAATATTGTAACAAATTCAATAAAGACTTTAAAAATGGCCACATCAAAAAATCTTAAAAACAAAAAAACAGTAGAGCTCTGAAGTGCTGGTCACCTAACATGGAAGGAATCATTCATTATTTTTCCCACTTAGGCATGTTACCAGGGGAAAAATTATAAAATACATACAAGCAAAAGGAAGGTAATAGTCACTTCTAAATAAAAATGTTTTAAAAGGAAAAAATATATATACATATATATATACTTATAAAAAAAGTCACTTCTAGCCTTACCTCTCAGAGCTAATCATAGTTACCTTTTAGGAGAAAAATGCCCAGGCTAGTTTCTAAATTGTAATCATTTGAACAAAAATGGGATCCCAGTGTCCATATTGAGTCATCAAAAGGTTTGTTCCCTTAACAAGCTTCTTATATCAAAATTTACAATGCTCTGTTAGAAAACATTTATTTTGAAATGCTGATACAGTCACATGGTTTAAAATCTAAAAGGTACAAAAGGGTAGATGGCAAAAATGTGGCAAGGGGACATTTGATCAGAGATCTGAAATTATCATGAGTTAGTCATGTGAACTTTAGTGGGAAGAACGTTCCAGAGGGAATCCCAGTGCAAAGGCCCTGAGGCTCTGTCATGCTCACTCTGTATGACCTCGGGCTGGCTGAGCAGCCCCTCTGCCTCAATTTCCCATCTTTGTAAGGAGGATAATCACAGTACTCCTCAAGCTGCTGTGAGGATTAAATGAATACCTTTCATGCTAAGTGCTCAGTAGGTGTGGACTTTCACAAAGGTGGGCGTGAGCTTGGTATGTTTGAGAATCAGAAGAGACCAGCAGGGCTGGGGGCAATGGTAAGATCAAAAGTTTGGACTTCATCCTAAGTGCAGTGAGAATCCATGGGGAGATTTGAAGCAGGAGAGAGGAGATCTGTTTGTTTTTTTTTAAATGATTTAAACAGGGATTTCCTTGGTGGTCCAGTGGTTAAGATTCCACACTTGCAATGCAGGGGGTGTGGGTTTGATCCTTGGTTGCGGAACTAAGATCCTCCATGTCACGTGGCATGGCCAAAAAAAAGACAAAAAAAAAAGGGGGAAACAATTGTGGTTGTAGGGGTCAAGAGGAAAACAGCAAGGAGGCAACAGGTTAGACCAGCAGTGATGGCCTGGGCCTGGAAGGATGGCAGTGAGGCCTAGCTTTGTTTGTTTATTTACTTTTATAATTGTATTTATTTATGGTTGTGCTGGGTCTTCGTTGCTCTCCTGCAGTTGCGGTGAAAATGGGCTACTCACTAGTGGCAGTGTGTGGGCTTCTCACTGCGGCAGATTTTCTTGTCGCAGAGCATGGACTCTAGGCCATGGGGGCTTCAGTAGCTGTGACGCGTGGGCTCAGTAGTTGCGGCTCCCAGGCTCCAGGGCACAGGTTCAGTAGTTGCTTCATGGCATGTGGGATCTTCCTGGGTTAGGGATCAAGCCGAGTCTCCAGCATTGGCAGGTGGATTCTTTACCCCTGAGTCACCAGGGAGGCCCAAGGCCTAGCTTAAGACTTGGGCCCCCTGGGTGGAGCTGTTCTCCAAACTGAAAAGCCCTGGGGAGCAGCTGAGATGCCTGCAGACGCTGAGAGGTCACCAGGCGCTGTCGGTAGCTAGCGAAGAGGGACATTTGAAAGTCAAACACGGTCACGTGCTTGACATGTGACCGGGGACAGCAGGGACCACCTCGGGGAGAGGGGCGTGAGTCCCTGGCCACCAATGGGAGGAGATTGGAGGGGAGAACGCAGAGCCAGCCCGGCTCAGCCAGCCAGGAAGGAGGAGGACCGGGAGGGGAGGTGTCCGGGAAGCTGAGAACAAAGGGCTTCAGGAAGAAGGGCGTCATCAGGTCATCTACCGTGTCACCTGCTGCCCGAGATGGAGGGTGATAAACAGCACGCGAGGCCCTGAGCACAGTTCCAGTTGTCTGTTTCCTCGGGGTCAGCCTTAGAGGCAGCAGGACTGCAGGGTCAGAGGAAGGCACATTCTTAAGGCCCGCTGCCCTTCTGATACACTAAACCCATTCACAGTCTGGAGCCAGAGTCAGGGTGAGGATAAGGAGAGGCTGCCCCGCCGAGGATATGGAATTCTGTTTAAGGCAAGTCTCTTCTTACCCAGAGACGGAAAAGAATTTCCATGTAGGTCCCCGGATATGAGCTGACATTCAGAGGTGAGGGGAGTCCTTACGTATCAGAAGGTCTGAATCTGGATGTGGCCACTGGAAATGTACCCTGCCTTCTGAACGCTAGTCTTCTACATAAACCAGCCAAAGAGCTTGAACCTCCTTGGTCTTCACAGAACCCTGGGTGGGGGTGGAGACTGGGCAGCGGAACCCCTCTAGTCCTGGCTCTCTGGAGTGCATTTGGAGACTCTTGGCATTATCAAGACCCACCCTCCCCTTGAGATTATGAGATGGGACAGAACTCATTTCAGCGTTGTCCTATTAAGAAGACTGTAAGTCAAGACAGAATCAGAAATAGGAAGCAAATTGCCCAAGGTCACACAGTGCATCGAGGGCAGAGATTAACCACCAGACCAGTGGTGGCGAGTTGGGGCAGGTTTTAAAGCCAGCAAATCTGGCTTTGTGTCTTAGTTCTGCCACACACTAGCTCACTCTGAATGAGTTGCTTACCCTCTGTGAACCTCCATTTTGCCACCTGTCAAATGGGGATAATCTTTCATTCCTATAATTCTTGTGAGGATTAAAAAGAGGTTGCAATGCAAATCCCAGGGATAAATGCTAAAGGAACCCACCCAAAAGACCAAAGAGGAAAAGTTTAGGGGAAAGGTGTTTCAGGCAGAGGTAAAAGTTGTGAGCATGAGCTTGGCCAAGACCTAGTCCCGAAGTCTTTGCCAGCT
The DNA here is from genome assembly GCA_006410675.1 of Oreotragus oreotragus. Taxonomy (NCBI): domain Eukaryota; kingdom Metazoa; phylum Chordata; class Mammalia; order Artiodactyla; family Bovidae; genus Oreotragus; species Oreotragus oreotragus. Next base: position 27,831 of record SJYX01007576.1, read on the forward strand.
GTCGAGATGAAGCAGGAAAGAGAGCAGGAACTCAGGCAGATCTGAGTCTAGATAGCCCAGCATGATGCCTTTGCTGACCTGCTGTGTGGCCCCAAGCTGTCTCTTTCCCTCTCTGGTCCCCAGCCTCCTGTCCCTACAGGCTTTAAACAGAGATCGCAAATCTTTGTTCTTTCCAAGTTTCATTCTCTTCTCTTGCTCCCTGGGCAGGGTGCTCCAAGAGCAGAGCCTTGTCATCTGTCCTCACAAGCCAGTGTCCCCAGCACCGAGCCCAGGTCTGGCAGAGACAATTTCTCACCAAATGAATGCATGGATGGATGGATGGATCACACCCTTTCCCTTTGGGAGGGTGGGGAGTTGAAGCAGGACCCCCTGGCTCCTCATTACCCTCCGTGCATGCCTGCAGACCTGCCTCCCATGGGTGGACACTGGCCTGCTTGCCAGTTTCCCTGAGTCCTTGTTTTCTCTGCTCTCCACACAATGGATTTGTTTCTATTGCTCTTTATGGAGAATGAGAACCCCTTCACAGTATTGCCAAAAGGCCAACAGTGGTTCTCCCGGTGCACTATGAAAGTGCTTTTGATTTTCTCCTTTATACTTTTGCTACTTTCTCGTACAAATATCTGTGGCTTTTCAAATAAAAAGCAATGATGAGACTTCCCTGGTGGTCCAGCAGTTAAGACTCCAGGCTCCCAGTGCAGGGGGCCCTGGTTTGATCCCTGGTCAGGGAACTAGATCCCGCATGCCCCAACTAAGAACTTGTTGGTTTTCAGTCACTCAGTTGCGTCAGACTCTTTGTGGCCTCATGGCCTGCAGCATGCCAGGCCTCCCTGTCCTTCACTGTCTCCTGGAGTTTGCTCAGATTCGTGTCCATTGAGTCGGTGATGCCAGCCAATCATCTCATCCTCTGTCATGCCCTTCTCCTTCTGCCCTCAATCTTTCCCAGCATTCGGGTCTTTTCCAATTTGCATCAGATGGCCAAAGTACTGAAGCTTCAGCTACGACCTGGTGCAGCTTCACCTAAGACCTAGTGTAGTCAAATAAAAAAAAAATTTTATTTTAAGCCATTATGCAAAGGAGATGAGGGGAGTGCTAAAGAAGTACAAATGACCTTTCTAAAGAAAGTAATTATTTTTATTTTGGCCATGCTGGGTCTTTGTTGCTAAGCAGGCTTTTCTCTAGTTGTACAGAGCAGGGCCTTCCCTCTAGTGGCAGGGTACAGGCTTCTCATTGTGGTGGCTTCTTTTGTTGCTGAGAAAGCAATGGCACCCCACCCCAGTACTCTTGCCTGGAAAATCCAATGGACGGAGTAGCCTGGTGGGCTGCAGTCCATGGGGTCGCTAACAGTCGGACAGACTGAGCGACTTCACTTTCACTTTTCTCTTTCATGCATTGGAGAAGGAAATGGCAACCCACTCCAGTATTCTTGCCTGGAGAATCCCAGGGATGGGGGAGCCTGGTGGGCTGCCGTCTATGGGGTCACACAGAGTCGGACACGACTGAAGTGACTTAGCAGCAGCAGCAACAGGCTCTAGGCACGGGCACTGCAGTGGTTGGGGCTCCCAGGCCCTAGAGCACAGGCTCAATAGTTGTGGTCCTTGGGCTTAGTTGCTCTGCAGCATGTGAGATCTTCCTGGACCAGGGATCGAACCCATGTCTCCTGCATTGGCAGGTGGATTCTTTACCACTGAGCCACTAGGAAAGACCCTGACCTTTAAAGATGAAAAATGCTCGCTTTCTTTCATAATAAAATAAATGCAAAAGATAGCTACCCTGAGAATACATGTTTCCCCCTATGGGATTGGCAAGATCAGAGTTGGCTAATGGTGGGTGCTGGCGAGGAAATAGCTGGGCTCATGCCCCTCAGGGCCATGGGGGTGGAAACCGGCCTTGTCCCTATGGAGGACAATGTGGCAATCTGTATGAAAGTGTCGAATGCACATCACCTTTGATCCAGCCATTGCACTTCCTGGGATTTATCCATCAGATGTGCTCACACATGAAAGGAATAATGTTACCCGCCGTAGCATTGCTTGTGATGGCCAAATATTGAAAACCTAAACATCCATCAATAAGAGACTGGCCAAATACATCACAGTACTTCCACACCGAGGAGTACTATGCAGTTTTAAAAAAGCAAATTTGCCAATACAGCCTCTCTTATGTGGCAACACAGTCCAGAATAAGGTCTAGGATATAAAGTTATATGGAAAAAGTTCAATGCTGACTCATGTATATAGTGTGCTGCTATCTTTGAGTATAAAGAAGAAATAAGTGTGTGTGTCAGTCGCTCAGTCATGTCCGATTCTTGGTGACCCCATGGACTGTAGCTCACTAGGCTTCTCTGTCCATGGAATTCTCCAGGAAGAATCAGTTCAGTTCAGTTCAGTTCAGTCGCTCAGTCGTGTCCGACTCTTTGCGACGCCATGAATCGCAGCACGCCAGGCCTCCCTGTTCATCACCATCTCCCGGAGTTCACTCAGACTCACGTCCATCGAGTCCATGATCCCATCCAGCCATCTCATCCTCTGTCGTCCCCTTCTCCTCCTGCCCCCAATCCCTCCCAGCATCAGAGTCTTTTCCAATGAGTCAGCTCTTCGCATGAGGTGGCCAAAGCACTGGAGTTTCAGCTTTAGCATCATTCCTTCCAAAGAAATCCCAGGGTTGATCTCCTTCAGAATGGACTGGTTGGATCTCCTTGCAGTCCAAGGGACTCTCAAGAGTCTTCTCCAACACCACAGTTCAAAAGCATCAATTCTTCGGTGCTCAGCTTTCTTCACAGTCCAACTTTCACATCCATACATGACCACAGGAAAAACCATAGCCTTGACTAGACGGACCTTAGTCGGCAAAGTAATATCTCTGCTTTTGAATATACTATCTAGGTTGGTCATAACTTTTCTTCCAAGGAATAAGTGTCTCCTAATTTCATGGCTGTAGTCACCATCTGCAGTGATTTTGGAGCCCCCCAAAAATAAAGTCTGACACTGTTTCCACTGTTTCCCCATCTATCTCCCATAAAGTGATCGGACCGGATGCCATACTTGAGTATAAACAAGAAATCAATATATATTCGTATTTCCTTGTAATTGCATAAAACATCTCTAGAAAAATCACAAGAAGCATAACTTTGCTTTTGGGTGGAGGAATTAGGTTGCTAGGACCTAGGGTGGGAGAGAAGCTTTTCCCAGTGTACCTTTTCATACCTCTCACTATTTAAATGATATGATGTATTATCCATCCAAAAAAAAAAAAGTGAGAATTTAAAAACAAAATAAAAAGTAATAAAGTATGAACATGACAAAGAAGATAAATCTATTGTATTCCTTCCCCTCTTAAATTTCCATGTGTCGTTGGCTATAAAAATTGTCCTTGGAGGGAATTCCCTGATGGTCCAGTGGTTAGGACATGGTGCTCTGATGGCTGGGATCCTGCAGCAGTCACGGGATCAGCCAAAAAAAGAAGTGCTCCTTAGAGACCATGGAGGAAAGGCCACTGGGCGACATTGCCAAGGCTTCTTGTTTTTGTTGTTCAGGTGCTAAGTCACGTCCGACTCCTTGTGATCCCATGGACTGTAGCATGCCAGGCTCCTCCATTATCTCCCGGAGTTTGCTCAAATTCAGGTCCACTGAGTTGGTGATGCCCTCTAATCATCTTATCCTCTGCCGTCCCCGTCGCCTCCTGCCCTCAATCTTTCCCAGAAGCAAGATCTTTTCCAATGAGTCAACTCTTGGCAAAGTGACCAAAATGCTGAAGTTGTAGCAGTTTACTGGAATAGAAGCCTGGAAAGAAGCTCAATTCCACTGCAGCCAGGGAAATGCATAGTAAGAATGACAGGGTACTCTACACCCAGCCATCTGGGGCACATTCTGGAATAGGGGTGCTATCTCTGCACGCACAACTGATGGGCTGCAACGTTTCCCGTGCTGGGGGGAAGGAATGCAAATACCCTTGGACCCAACTGTTCCTCATCCCATGCAATCTCACCCTCAGAAACTTAAGCCCCTGGTGTAGATGCTATCCACTGCGGCAGAGCACTGCAGGCAAGTAGGGAATGCATGATGGTATAGTCACTGCTTCTGAGCTAGCAGCGCCCCCACCTCCAGTGGGGGCGGGGCAGGAGGAAGGTAGAGAGGCTAGGAATAAGCACTCTGGGGCAGAGCTCAAAGGTTGATGTTATGACTTGGGCATGTGCCTTTATTTCTCTGGGCCTCAGTTTCCTCGCTTGTGAAACAGGGCATAATAATGGTACCTATTTCACAGGGTTTTCATGATTAAATGAGTAACTATGTAGAATGGATTTAAAACAGTACCTGGCCCAGAAAGGTTCTACTTAACTGTTTGCTAAGTAATGGTCTTAAAAGGGATCCCTCCTTATTTTTAGGGTCTTTTTGAGGGGGTTGGTTTTATTTTATTTTTTGACCCTGGAGCATGCAGGAGCTTAGTTCCCTGACCAGGGATTGAACCCATACCCACTGCAATGAAAGCACGGAGTCTTAACCACTGGACCACCAGGGAAGTCTATGGAATCCCTATAGGCTTATTGTTGAGTATGAATGTTAAGATACAGAAAGTATTGTCATTTGCATCAGTTCAGTTCAGTTCAGTCGCTCAGTCGTGTCCGACTCTTTGCAACCCCATGAATCTCAGCACACCAGGGCTCCCTGTCCATCGCCAACTCCCGGAGTTCACTCAGACCCACGTCCATCGAGTCAATGATGCCATCCAGCCATCTCAATCTTTCCCAGCATCAGAGTCTTTTCCAGTGAGTCAACTCTTCACATGAGGTGGCCAAAGTACTGGAGTTTCAGCTTTAGCATCATTCCTTCCAAAGAAATCCCAGGGCTGATCTCCTTCAGAATGGATTGGGTGGATCTCCTTGCAGTCCAAGGGACTCTCAAGAGTCTTCTCCAACACCACAGTTCAAAAGCATCAATTCTTTGGCGCTCAGCTTTCTTCACTGTCCAGCTCTCACATCCGTACATGACCACTGGAAAAACCATAGCCTTGACTAGATGGACCTTTGTTGGCAAAGTAATGTCTCTGCTTTTTAATATGCTATCTAGGTTGGTCATAACTTTTCTTCCAAGAAGTAAGCGTCTTTTAATTTCATGG
>SJYX01007577.1:0-14329 GCA_006410675.1 Oreotragus oreotragus
AAATAAAAAGGACTTTAAAACTAGCAACATGTTATAACTAAAATACTTTAAAAAGAAAAGAACATCTATATAAGCATTCAGTTACATGGAAATTGGCATCTTTGAATCTACTTTGGTTAAGAGGAAAGCTTTGGATTTAGTCATTGCTAGCTAAGTAACATTGAATATGTGTTATACACACTTGTATTCTTGCCTGGAGAATCCCATGGACGGAGAAGCCTACTAGGTCACAGTCCACGGGGTCACAAAGAGTCGGACACGACTGAGTGACTTCACCATACACACTTGTAGTTTCACTTGCCTTCTCTGTAAAATAGAAATAATAAAAATAATGTGTCCTGGTGCTGTTGTGAGATTTACTTAGATAAATCCATGACCAATATTTGAATACTACTTGGTACATATTAAGAATCCAAAGAGCATTAGTTATGGTCATCATCATCACCATTGTTATAAATAATCCTTATACATTACAATAATAACTATATAAAATAGATTCTAAAATAACATGACATATTTAATCCTTAATAGTATTATGTGTAATACACAAATGCTCTTCTACTGCAAATTGACAGGTATTGATGAGACCAAAAGCTTCTCATTAACTCATGAACTATTAAGATAAAGAAATGTGTGTAGCAGTTACATACTAGAATATTTCTAATAATGTAGCTTTAGTCAGGTCGAGCCTCTACAAAATAAATTGCTCATTTTTGGATAATTACATTTTCCCATAACTGCTTCTCTAACTGAAGACGCTTGTAAGGGACTTGCTGCTGATAACGTAAGGCCTCTTTCACTCGCTGTCTTCTACCTCCTTTGGACCATTCTGGAAAAGGTGGCTGCCTGATCTCTCTTTGATTTACACCTTGGACAGCTCCTGGCACAAACCCTAAATTCTCATCCTATGACTCCCTAACTCCTTTCATTCTCCCTCTTATTCAATCCCTCATGAGACTATTCCTCTTCCCAGCCACTCCACCACCACCTTTCAGTTTAGAAGGATTTTGTTACTCCTGTTCTGTCATTTTGCCTTTTTATGTACTGTGTATTTCACATTTTGGAACAGAAACCAAGTTGCTAGGAAATAGACACTCTATGATATATTAAAGGAGCTAAATATCACAGTAAGTTAAATAAGTACAGAACAAGATATAATAGGCAAAGAGAAAATAAATGCAAAAATAAATAATTATGAAACCTGAAAACTGGCATCTGTGTCTAATCCCATCAGTGGTTAGAATTATTGGACCTAATTATGTATTAAGGAGTATTACAAATATAACTTTATTTAACATGATCAAGTTACTCGTGTTATCCTTAGAGACAATGGACAAATACTGACTGTAAAAGATTTGGATAGATTGATTCAATGACAATTGAATGGCCCTGCCCAACGTGTGCTGATTAAAGGACTGAGGGAAGGGAGGATCTAATGGAGAATAACAATTAAAATGTTATTGATATATGCTTTTTAAGAGTTGTTGATAAATGATTAAGACACATACAAATGCACAGATTTCAAGATATCTTTCACTTTCAACAAATACAGCCACTGATGTAACCCACCCAACTCTCAAGGTATAGGACACTTCTCTCTTCAGGAAGTTCCCTGTGCCCCTTTTCCCAGAAACTCCCTCCCACCTAGAAAATAGCTCTGTTCTGATTCTTACCACCAAAAAAATTAATTTGGGATAGTTGAGAACTTTATATAAATGAAATCATGCAATATGTACTTTCTGGATTCTGGTCTCTTTCACTTAGGATAATATTTTTGAGATGCATTCATACAGCAGGGTGTGCCAGTATTTTGACCCTTTGGTTTGTTGAATAGTAATCCATTGTACACATATACCGGTTTATCTGTTCTCCAACTGATGGACAAACACCTTGGTGGTTTCCAGCTTTTGATATTATGAATAGAACTGCTATAAACATTTTTCTACTAGGCTTTCTGTTAATAAATATTTTCATTTCTCTTGGATAAACATTAGGAAATACAATGCTATGTAAATATATGAATTTTAACTTTAACTCTGTAAGAAACTACACTATTTCCCAAAGTGGTTTGCCAAATTTATTCCACAAGCAGTATGAGAATTTTGAAAGCTCCATATTCTTGATAGCATTTAGTGTTACACATTGCTTTTTGTTTTAAATTTTAAACCTCTAATAAGAAGTATCTAGTGGTTTTGATCTGCTTTCTCCTGTGCTTGATGATGGTGAGCAGTAAGTTCTTCATCAGATATATGTTGTGAATATTTCCTCCCAGTTTGTGAGTTGACCATTCATTTCCTGGTGGTATATTTGGAAAAATAAGTTTTTATTTTGATGAACTTGAATTAACAACATTTTTTTTCGTTTATGCTTAATGCTATCTGTGTCATTGCTAAGGTAGTTTCATTTTGCTCTAGGTAGTTGTTGTTCAGTCACTCAGTTGTGTTTAACTCTTTGCAACCCATGGACTGCAGCATGCCAGTCTTCCCTGCCCTTCACTCTCTCCCAGAGTTTACTCTAACCCATGTCCATTGAATAGGTGATGCCATCCAATCATCTCATCGTCTGTTGTCCCCTTCTCCTCCTGCCTTCAATCTTTCCCAGAATCAGGGTCTTTTCAAATGAATCAGTTATTCACATCAGGTGGCCATAGCGCTGGAGCTTCAGCTTCAGCATCAGTCCTTCCAGTGAACACCCATGACTCATCTCCTTTAGGAGGGACTGGTTGGATCTCCTTGCAGTCCAAGGGACTCTCAAGAGTCTTCTCCAGCACCACAGTTCAAAAGCATCAGTTCTTCGGTGCTCAGCTTTCTTTATGGTCCAACTCTCACATCTTTAAATGACTACTAGAAAAACCATAGCTTTAACTATAAAGACTTTTGACAGGAAACTGATATCTCTGTTTTTTAATACCTTGTCCAGGTTTGTCATAGCTCTTCTTCCAAGGAGCAAGCATCTTTTAATTGCATGGCTGCAGTCACCGTCCACAGTGATTTTGGAGCCCAAGAAAATAAAGTCTTTCACTGTTTCCATTGTTTCCCCCATCTATTGGCCATGAAGTGATGGGACCAGATGACATGATCTTAGTTTTCTGAATGTTGAGTTTTAAGCCAGCTTTTCATTCTCTTCTTTCAACTTCATCAAGAGGCTTTTCAGTTCTTTGCTTTCTGCCGCTAGGGTGGTGTCATCTGCATATCTGAGGTTATTGCTATTTCTCCCAGCAATCTTAATTTCAGCTTGTGCTTCAACAAGCCTGGCATTTCTCATGATGCATATTCTCTTCTTTCAACTTCATCAAGAGGCTTTTCAGTTCTTTGCTTTCTGCCGCTAGGGTGGTGTCATCTGCATATCTGAGGTTATTGCTATTTCTCCCAGCAATCTTAATTTCAGCTTGTGCTTCAACAAGCCTGGCATTTCTCATGATGCACTCTGAATATTAGTTAAATAAGCAGGGTGACACTATACAGCTTTGATATACTGCTTTCCCTATTTTGAACCAGCCTGTTGTTTCATGTGCAGTTCTAACTGCTGCTTCTTGACGTGCTTACAGGTTTCTCAGGGGTCAGGTAAGGTGGTCTGGTATTCCTATCACTTTAAGAATTTTCCCTAGATAGTTGTGATCTATACAAAGACTTTAGCATAGTCAAAGAAGCAGAAATAGATGTTTTCCTGGAATTCTCTTGCTTTTTCTATGAAAGTGAAAGCCACTCAGTTGTGTGGTGATGCCATCCAACCATCGTGTCCTCTGTTGCCCCCTTCTCCTCCTGCCCTCAATCTTTCCCAGCATCAGGGTCTTTTCCAATGAATCAGCTCTTCGTATTAAGTGGCCAAATTATTGGAGTTTCAGCTTCAGCATCAGTTCTTCCAATGAACACTCAGGACTGATCTCCTTTAGGATGGACTAGTTGAATCTCCTTGCAGTCCAAGGACTCTCAAAAGTCTTCTCTAATACCATGGTTCAAAAATATAAATTCTTCAGCGCTCAGCGTTCTTTATGGTCCAACTCTCACATCCACACATGACCACTGGAAAAATCATAGTCTTGACTAGACAGACCTTTGTTGGGAAAGTAACATCTCTGCTTTTTAATATGCTATCTTGGTTGGTCATAACTTTCCTTCCAAGGAGTAAGCATCTTTTAATATCACGGCTATAGTCACCATCCACAGTGATTTTGGAGCCCCAAAAAATAAAGTCTGCCACTGTTTCCCCATCTATTTGTCATGAAGTGATGGGCCTGGATGCCAGGATCTTAGTTTTCTGAATGTTGAGTTTTAAGCCAACTTTTTCACTCTCCTCTTTCACTTTTATCAAGAGGCTCTTTAGTTCTTCACTTTCTGCCATAAGGATGGTGTCATCTGCATATCAGAGGTTATTGATATTTCTCCTGGCAATCTTGGTTCCAGCTTGTGCTTCATCCAGACCAGCGTTCTGTATTAAATGTTTTGATGGCAGAAAGCACATTTAAAAGCAATTTTTATCCAATTAAAAATAATTTTAATAAATAATACAAAAATATTAAATGTTTTGCAAGCTACACACTTATGTACAGTTGCTCCAGCAGCAATTTTGAAAACGAATATGAAATTTTCACACAAATATATATTAAATTTGAATAAAAATCTTTTGTGAGTAGTTAAATGGAAATATGAATTCAAATGAAATTTCCTACACATTCAGATGTTCTGAAGCAAAAGTTTGCATATTTTTAAATAAATAACAGCAGGTATCAAATTTCTATGGCATTTAGATTTCATAAATGTGTTTGAAATGGTGATAAAAAGTTTTATTTTAAAATATTAACAATTCCAATGTTCTGAAATCATAGCCACTGTGAGCTATTTACATTTCACTAAAATTTTAGTTATCGAAAAGATGGTTTTTCTGGTATGGCACTATATTTCCTCTACAGTGTTAGGTCTCGTAATACTTGGGAAAATAATTCAAATAGGGTTCTTTATGGTTTAGAAGTTTGAGGCTCTGGACTATACCAAACATATTGTGAGTATCATATGGTTACAGAGATTTCTCCCACTTTCACATATGCACTTACAGTAAGAACATCTCTGTGTTTTCTAAAAAATTAGTAAATGAAGTCTATCAAGTCTTATTACATTGCCTTCATTGACTGATAAGTTATAATAAACCAACTCAGAAACAGAAAGACATGGACACATCTCTCTCTCTCTTACTGAATGACTAAAATACAGGATGAACAACATCAAACTCAACCCTACACCTGGATTAATCTGTATTTCATGAGATTTTTCTTCATTAAATGTTCTACTGTTGTTCCATCTCATGTCAATTCAAAATGGTTAAATGATCCAAGCCTCTCAGACTAACTATGGGAAAATCAGAGTTCAAATGAAAGATTGAGACTTGCTCAAGTCATATAAGCTACTAAATTTATCAACTATATATGTCAAGCAATCTTAGTATAGTAGGCTAAGTAAATCATCCCCCAAAGATATATTTATTTCCTAATCCTCAAAACCTGTAAATATTATCTTACATGCAAAATATAGACTATCACCTTACATAGTAAATGACGTAAAGTAAGTGTTTTGAGAGGAGGTACTTTATGCTCGATTATCTGGCATGTATATATGCGATGGTATATATGCTTTCCAGAGAGAAGCAGGGGAAGTTTTGAGAGAGAGAGAGACAAACAAAGTTAAAGGCAATGTGAAGAGGGAAGCAGAGATTGGATTTTAGTGACCACAAACCAAAGAACTCCAAAAAATGCCAGCCAACCATCAGAAATAGGAAGGAATCTCTCCCAGAGTCTCCAGAGAGAGCACAGTCCTACACACACTTTGATTTCAGATTTCTGGCCTCCACAACTGTCAAAAGAATACCTTTCTGCTGTTTTAAGATACCACCAAGTTATGCCTCAGGAAATGAATACACCTAGGTATAAAATATGAACAAGATCCCTGAATTCATGAAGTTTAGTCTCTCGATTAAAAAAAAAAGTCAGTGGTGCTAGAATAAGTAATGCTAAAATACTTTTCATAGCATTAAAATGTCTCAAAAGACAATTTCCACATGATATATTCTTTTGCCATATCTTGTGGATGTATACGTAGGCCACTGTTAGTCGTATATTCCCAGATGTCAAGCTTGAGAAGTAAGGTATGTCAGGAAAGTTTAATGCAGCTGCAATGTTGATCGGACCTACTATAAGTTTTCCTTGAAGTAGTTAACACACAGAATATATGGCCTGCAATTCATTTACATTTCATGTGTAATTAGTAACTAGCAAGTAAAAGCAAATCAGGTACTTGATAAAAATGAATTATATTTGTACAGCAGTAAAGAAATTATACTCAAAAGAAGGACAGTTTTATGAATTTGTAATCAAGGATGTGAAGTTGGAAAGACAACAGAACTGAGCAGAGTTAATTTGGTGATGGTAACAAATTCACATATTACCAAGATTCCCCACTCCCATATGGGACATGCAACACCCTGATAAATGTTGCTCTTGGCAAAGCTTCATACAAAAAAATGACTCTAAAGACCTTTCTTCTCTTGTTGCCATTCGTTATTACTCCTCTGAGGAATGAGTGGTTGTAAAATTGGCACCAGTACAGATAACAGACTCCATTTTCCTACCTGACCTATTTAAAACCATATGTGGGAAGATGCTTTCAAATCTTGCCTTTTCCTTTACAAATTGGCACACAGGTATGGCATACAGCTGTGGTCATTACCGGATTGTGACCTTTTTTTCAGAATGGACAGGCAATATGCTCATAGAGGTTATAGCACTGGACATGCCCCCACAAAAAACATGGCTGAATTTCTGCAAAGCAACACGAGTCTGTGCTTGACAAAATTAAGGAAGCAGGAGAATTTGGAAGTCTTAATTATCAATCAAGAAATATGTATTAAGCACCAACTATGTGACCAGCACTGCTCTAGGTACAACGGACACAGTAGTAGATACAAGAGACAATTATTAACTTTATAGAGGCTTACATAGAAGCTTAGTGAATTACAAGAGAAAATAAATAAAATATGGAAAGAGATGGGGGGTACCAGAAGTGCAAGTGATATGTGATTGTATATAAAGTGACCGGGTAGGCTTCATGGGGAAGGAAACTTTGAGAAGAAAAAAAAAAAGGTAAAAAATGTGAGGGAGTAAAACCCATAGATATTGGCAGAAAGAACAAGAAGAGGGAACAGAAAGTGTAAAGGCCCTGAGGTCTAGGCATGTCTGGTATGTTTGAAGAACAGAAGAGAGGCAGTATTGTTGGAGGCAAATAAAGGACAGCAGGATAGTCAGAGAGAACTTTAGAGAATCAATGGGATCTCTATTTGGAGGCAGGGGACAACTAGAGCTAGGGTCTTATAAAAGTAATTGGAAGGACTCTGGATATTACTATAAGTGATAGAGCCAGTCACTGGAGGGACTGAACAGAAAAGTGACATGATTTAACTTATATTTTAAAATGATCACTCTGGTAGTCATGATGACAGAATGGAAATAAGGACAGAGAAGGGGGGTCTTTTAGAAAACTACTGGATTAATGCAAGTGAAGAATAATGGTAGCCTGAGCCAGGCTGTCTTTCAGTTCAGTTCAGTTCAGTCGCTCAGTCGTGTCCGACTCTTTGTGACCCCATGAATCACAGCACGCCAGGCCTCCCTGTCCATCACCATCTCCCGGAATTCACTCAGACTCACGTCCATCGAGTCCGTGATGCCATCCAGCCATCTCATCCTCGGTCGTCCCCTTCTCCTCCTGCCCCCAATCCCTCCCAGCATCAGAGTCTTCTCCAATGAGTCAACTCTTCTCATGAGGTGGCCAAAGTACTGGAGTTTCAGCTTTAGCATCATTCCTTCCAAAGAAATCCCAGGGTTGATCGCCTTCAGAATGGACTGGTTGGATCTCCATGCAGTCCAAGAGACTCTCAAGAGTCTTCTCCAACACCACAGTTCAAAAGCATCCATTCTTCAGCACTCAGCTTTCTTCACAGTCCAACTCTCACATCCATACATGACCACAGGAAAAACCATAGCCTTGACTAGGCAGACCTTAGTCAGCAAAGTAATGTCTCTGCTTTTGAATATACTATCCAGGTTGATCATAACTTTCCTTCCAAGGAGTAAGCGTCTTTTAATTTCATGGCTGCAATCAGCAGCTGCAGTGATTTTGGAGCCCAAAAAAGTAAAGTCTGACACTGTTTCCACTGTTTCCCCATCTATTTCCCATGAAGTGATGGGACCAGATGCCATGATCTTCGTTTTCTGAATGTTGAGCTTTAAGGCAACTTTTTCGCTCTCCTCTTTCATTTTCATCAAGAGGCTTTTTAGTTCCTCTTCATTTTCTGCCATAAGGGTGGTGTCATTTGCGTATCTGAGATTATTGATATTTTTTACCCACTAATAATTATCTGGCATATGTAAACGTGATACAGTAAGTATTAGAAACACTACAGCCAGCTGAAAAATACCTGAACTTTGCATAATTGCAAATTAAATTTTCACCCTTGAGATTGGAAAAAATTTATATAAAGAACTGATATAAAGTTTAAGAAATTCTGAGGAAATTGGCATTATCAAACAGACTACTGGGAGTGTAGTAAAGTAATTTTTGGCACATTAGTATAAAAATTAAAATTCTGTTGGAGTATAGTCATTTACAATGTTATGTAAATTTCAGTAGTACAGTAAACTTAGTCAATTACACATTATACATATATCCACTCTATTTTAGATTCTTTTCCCATATAGGTCATTACAGAGTATTGAGTTCCCTGTGCTATATAGAAGGTCCTATTATTAATCTATTTTATATAATATATATTAATAAGATATAAAATAAAATATATATAATAGATCATATTAGTTATCTATTTTATATATAGTAGTTTGTATATGACAGTCCCAGTCTCCTTATTTATCCCTCTCCCACTCCTTTCTTCCTTAGTAACCTCAAATTCTTTTTCTACATGTGTGACTCTCTGTCTGTAAATAATTTCATTTGTACTTTTTTGCTTAGATTCCACATATAGGAGATATCATATGATTTTGTCTTTCTCTTTATGACTTATTTCATTCAGTATGACAGTCTCCAGGTCCATCCATGTCACTGCAAATGGCATTATTTTATTCCTCTTGTGGCTGAGTAATATTCCACTGAACATACGTGCTACATCTTCTTTATCCATTCCTCTGTAGATGTTTAGGTTGCTTCCATGCCTTGGCTATTGTGAATAGTGCCACAATGAACACTGGCATGCATGTTTCTTCAAATTATGGATTCTCCAGATATATGCCCAAGAATGAGATTGCCTGAACATTTAGCAGTTCTATATTTAGTTTTCTTTAGTGAAAGTGAAAGTTACTCAGTCGTGTCTGAATCTTTGCGAACTCATGGACTATACAGTCCATGGAATTCACCAGGGCAAAATACTGGAGTGGGTATCCTTTCCCTTCTCCAGGGAATCTTCACAACCCAGTGATCAAACAGGTCTCCTGCATTGCAGGCAGATTCTTCACCAGCTGAGACAAAGTGTATATTTACTTTTTTAGGGCTACTCCAAACTGTTTTCACAGTGGCTGTGCCAATTTACATTCCCACCAGAAGTGTAGGAGGCTTCCCTTTTCACTCTACCTTCTCCAGCATTTATTGTTTCTAGATTTTTTGATGATGGCCTTTCTGACCAGTGTGAGGTGATACTTTGTAATATTTTTGGTCTGCATGTCTCTTCTACTTAGTGGTGTTGAGCATCTTTTCATGTGTTTTTTGGCCAGCTGTATATCTTCCTTGGCAAAATGTCCATTTAGATCTTCCTCACATTTTTGATTATTATTTTTTTAAATTGACCTTCATGAGCTTTTTGTCAAGATTAATCACTTGTCAGTATCTTCATTTGCAAATATCGTCTCTCATTCTATGGCTTGTGGATCCAGAATTATTTTTACTATTAGATATCTGCCCTTTCTAAAATGTAGGTAAGCTGCATATTGCATCATTGTTTTAATGAAAATGAATTACAAATATTTTCCTTTTGTAAGGGAATGGGTGGCTAAATTATGGTGTAATCATTCTAAATTTTAAAGAGAAAAATTTAAATCTATTTCTATTAAAGTAGAAAGATCTACATGATATACTGTTCTGTGGTAAAAATGTTGAAGAATAGACCTGAAATGATGTATTCATGTAAGGAATTATAAACTTTAAAAAGGTTTATTTGGTATATGTTTGTAATATTACAGAGAAAGTCATGAGAGATTTGGGTGGTTGCCACTGGAGGGGGGATTGTTTGCTTTTTTAAATAAATAAACTGAAAATCCAGCATCTTTTCAAGAGGTTCAAAATATAATTGTTTATGTGATTATAGAGCAAGGCATGGTAGTGTGGAGGATACACCCAAACTGGTTTTCACTGGATGAGAGTGATACTGATTGCTTCTTTTATCTTGTGATACTAGAGAGCCAATATAGCATAGCTATTAAGAACACAGGGCCTGTACCATAATTGTATGGGTTTGAATCCTAGCTCCACTACTTGAAATATGTATCATCTCTAGCAAGTTTGGTAAATCACTCATTGCTTCAGTTTCTTTGTAAAATATGACAATAATATTACCTGCTAAATCAAGTGGTTATGAGGATTATATGAATTAATATGGTTAATGCTTAGAATATTTCCTGTTACAAAGTAACCATTCAATAACTGTTAGCTGCTGCTATATAATTATAGAATTTATATGCATATCACATTTATTTAGACATGGTATTTTAAAGGAAGTATATATACAAGTAAATCTAGTTTTATGTATAAAACTTTTATCAGTTTTAATTTTGGAGATAGGGTTGTAGCAGTTTCTTATTATTTTTCACATTTTAAAATGTGCATATATACAATTTACTCCAATGAAAAGTCAAAGCTTATTCCATATAATATATGCTTGATATTGAAACAAATCAAGATGTATCATTTCCATCTAACCATGATAATATATCTAGGCCAAATTCTAGATTTCAGCAAATTTTACTTCCAGATGCTTATAGCTGTAACTAAGATGACTATATATATATTTATATATGTATATTATATATATATATATAACCGTCCAATCCACAGTACTTAAAAAAAATAATGTATTTGTTTTAATTGGAGGCTAATTACTTTACAATATTTTGGTAGTTTTTGCCATACATTGACATGAATTAGCCATGGGAGTACATGAATACCCCCATCCTGAACCCCCATCCTAATTCCCTCCCCACTTCATCCCTCTGGGTTGTGCCAGTGCACCATCTTTGAGTGCATTGTTTCATGCATCGAATTTGGACTGGTCATCTATTTCACATATGGTAATATACGTATTTCAATGTTATTCTCTCAAATCGTTCCACCTTTGCCTTCTCCCACAGAGTCCCAAAGTCTGTTCTTTTTATCTGTGTTTCTTTTGCTGTCTCCCATATAGAGTCATCATTACCATCTTTCTAAATTCCATATATATGCATTAATATACTATATTTCTGACTTACTTTATCTGTATAATAGACTCCAGTTTCATCCACCTCATTAGGACTGACTCAAATGTGGTAATATTCCATTGTGTACATGAACCACAACTTACCCATTTGTCTGCCAATGGACATCTAGGTTGCTTCCATGTCCTGGCTATTGTAAACAGTGCTGTGATGAACATTGGGGTACACATGTCTCTTTCAGTTCTGGTTTCCTTAGTTCATATGCCCAGCAGTGGAATTGCTGGATCATATGGCAGTTCTATTTCCAGTTTTTTAAGGAATTGAAACCCTGTTCTCTGTGATGACTGTACTAGTTTGCATTCACACCAACAGTGTAAGAGGGTTCCCTTTTCTCTGCACCCTCTCCAGCACTTATTGTTTGTAGACTTTTTGAGAGCAGCCACTCTTCTGATCGGGTGAGATGGCAATCCATTGTGGTTTTGATTTGCATTTCTCTGACAGTGATGTTGAACATCTTTTCACGTGTTTGTTAACCATCTGTATGTCTCCTTTGGAGAAATGTATGTTTAGTTCTTTGGCCCACTTTTTGATTGGATCGCTTATTTTTCTGGTATTGAGCTGCATGAGCTGCTTATTTATTTTTGAGATTAATTCTTTCTCAGTTGCTTCTTTTGCTATTATTTTCTCCCATTCTGAAAGCTGTCTTTTCACCTTGTTTACAGTTTCCTTCATTGTGCAAAAGATTTTAAGTTTAAACAGGTCCCATTTGTTTACTTTTGCTTTTATGTCCATTACTCTAGGAGGTGGGTAATAGAGGATCTTGCTGTGATTTATGTCAGAGAGTGTTCTGCCTATGTTTTCCTCTAGGAGTTTTATAGTTTCTTGCCTTACATTTAAACCATTTTGAGTTTATTTTTGTGTATGGTGTTAGAAAGTATTCTAGTTTCATTCTTTTACAGATGGTTGACTAGTTCTCCCAGTACCACTTGTTAAAGAGATTGTCTTTTTTCCATTGTATATTTTGCCCCCTTTGTCAAAGATAAGGTGTCCATAGGTGCATGGATTTATCTCTGGGCTTTCTATTTTGTTCCACTGATCTATATTTCTGTTTTTGTGCCAGTACCATACAGTCTTGATGACTGTAGGTTTGTAGTATAGTCTGAAGTCAGGCATGTTGATCCCTCCAGTTCCATTCTTTTTTCTCAAGATTGCTTTGGCTATTCGAGGTTTTTTGTATTTCCATACAAATTGTGAAATTATTTGTTCTAGTTCTGTGAAAAATGCCATTGCTTGATAGGGATTGCATTGAATCTATAGATTGCTTTGCGTAGTATACTCATTTTCACTATACTGATACTTCCAATTCATGAACATGGTGCATTTCTCCATCTCTTTGTGTCATCTTTGATATCTTTCATGAGTGTTTTATAGTTTTCTATATATGTAGGTCTTTTGTTCCTTTAGGTAAATTTATTCTTAAGTATTTTTTTTTTCATCACAATGGTGAATGGAATTGTTTCCTTAATTTCTCTTTCTGTCTTCCCATTGTTAGTGTATAGGAATAAAAGGGATTTATGTGTATTAATTTTATATCCTGCAACTTTACTATATTCATTGATTAGCTCTAGTAACTTTCTGGTGGTGTCTGTGGGGTTTTCTATGTAGAAGATCATGTAATCCGTAACAGTGAGAGTTTTACTTCTTCTTTTCCAATCTGGATTCCTTTTGTTCCTTTTTCTTTTCTGTTTGTTGTGGCTAAAACTTCCAAAACTATGTTGAATAGTAGTGGTGAGTGTGGGCACCCTTGTCTTGTTCCTGACTTTAGAGGAAATGCTTTCAATTTTATGCCATTGATGATAATGTTTGCTCTGGGTTTATCATATGTGGTTTTTATTATGTTGAGGTATGTTCCTTCTATGCCTTCTTTCTGGAGAGTTTTGATCATAAATGGATGTTGAATGTTGTCAAAGGCTTTCTCTGCATCTATTGAGATAATCATATGGTTTTTATCTTTCAATTTGTTAATGTGGTGTCTCACATTGTTTGATTTGCAATTATTGAAGAATCTTTGCCTCCCTGGGATAAAGCCGACTTGGTCATGATATGATCTTTTTAATATGTTGTATTCTGTTTGCTAGAATTTTGTTAAGAATTTTTGCATCTCTGTTCATCAGTGATATTGGCCTTAAGTTTTCTTTTTTTAATGACATCTTTGTCTAATCCAGGATACTTTTGAGAGCGGAATAGGACACTTTGTTATTATACCCATAAAGTAGATCTTAATAGGGACTGTCTTGTTGAATAGGTTACATGATCATAATAGCCCCAACTGAATCTCCCCTGACATACCTGCACACACCCACTGTAGCCCAGTATACCTATGCTTACCTCAGATTTATATGATCAGTAAAAACAAGATCAGGAGCTGACTGTGGCTGAGATCATGAACTCCTTATTTCCAAATTCAGAATTAAATTGAAGAAAGTAGGGAAAACCGCTAGACCATTCAGGTATGACCTAAATCAAATCCCTTATGATTATACAGTGGAAGTGAGAAATAGATTTAAGGGCCTAGATCTGATAGAGTGCCTGATGAACTATGGAATGAGGTTCGTGACATTGTACAGGAGACAGGGATCAAGACCATCCCCATGGAAAAGAAATGCAAAAAAGCAAAATGGCTGTCTGGAGAAGCCTTACAAATAGCACTGAAAAGAAGAGAGGTGAAAAGCAAAGGAGAAAAGAAAAGATATAAGCATCTGAATGCAGAGTTCCAAAGAATAGCAAGAAGAGATAAGAAAGCCTTCTTCAGCAATCAATGCAAAGAGATAGAGGAAAACAACAGAATGGGAAAGACTAGAGATCTCTTCAAGA